>JABFFB010000132.1:0-60206 GCA_013623555.1 Fusarium nisikadoi | reverse complement strand
TAAAGCCTCTTTTAAAACCCTTAACCTACTTATAGAGCAGAGACCTACCAATCTATGCGTTACTAACTATGACCATGGCGACGGCGGTGGGCGCGGATGTGACGCGATAGAGAGACTGTGGCGAGAAGTTGGGGAGAGAAGGAAGAGAGAAAGTCTCTTGAAAGTCGCATAGGAAAGCACGGTGTTAATTTATCTGATCGGCTCATTGTAAATGGAAACGCGATAAACCATGATTGCCCGTTGCCTTGAACGACAGGTACATGTACACCCTTGGTGTTTACTACGATGACGTCCTTGGACGGGATGAAGTGGTATATATCAACATCGCTGACATGAGCCGGCAGCTCCACCGATGTTTCCGACAACAGGCTCGACACAATGTTCAGGCAGAGCAAGATAGCACTGATGCAATGAAACTACCTGTCTATTGGCATGGTAGTGACATCCAGTTCTGCGACCCGCGTTCAAGGGGTTGTACGACCAGGAAGAGCAGATGCTTAGGTAGGCCGTTGAGAGACTGTTTGTCGTGGCAAAGGACTTTGCATAATACTTGCACAACAGGGACATGGCCTCCAGTAGCTTCCAGATGTGACCTGGATCAACGTGCCGGTCAGACACAACGCCGCCATAAGGAGCATTATGCCCACTTCTCACCAGAGTCACTTTCTCTTTGGAAACCTACCGCTTCAAGTTCGAATCGTAACAGTGCTCCGCTCGAACCATCATATTCATCATCACAAGCCGAGCTCTTCGTGCCAAGGGACAGGAAGAGCTTGCAACTGGGTAAAAGGACCCAAACATGCTCACTGTAGAGGGGGCACTCTGAGATACAGCAAGTCAGGGAGTAATATGCCTCCTCTCGTATACAGGCTTCTATCAGCATCTTGGACAAGGCTCGCAATGCCGCAGAAGCAGGAGAGCTGTTTACATTATAGACCTTATCCTCTTGTCTAGATAACTTGCTTACAGTTTCAACCTTGGCTGCTTTAGCCACGGACTGCTGCCAATTAGTATCATTATCCGACCGTTTTCTCTTTGCTCCTTTTCCAGATGGGTTGTCTTCCATCTCGTCAAGGAAGCGCCCAAGATCGAAGGCATACAACGCCAAGCACGAGAATACCAGGCGAACCTCCATCGCGCCGATCGACGAGATGAGTAGATGGAATATCTCGATAAGACTTGGGGCGGTCGTCAGAACTAGGCGCATCCGACATACATGCCGCGCATCACGGAGATCATTTCGATCAGCACTACGGCGCTGCTTACAACTATGACCAAGCTGGCGGTCGAGCATCAGATTACCTTGTCCGACCTTTGGCAACCTGGCGGTGAACTTCACGATGCGGCGTTTACGTACGGGGAGCATATTCTCACCAAGGATAAAGTTGCAGCCGCTCTTCGTGCGTACAAGCTGCGCCTTGAGAACTTGGAGAGCCCTGACTTGAACTTGACGCCCGTAACGATGGGGATGATGATCGAAAGGTAGAGCCAGAGAAGGATCGTGCTACCAAACGCCCCATGTACACCGACATCGAACGTTCTCCTTCTGTTGACCTTGACCGTCGTGTACGTGTACCAACTCTCGACCATGGCAACAGTCTGTTTCCGCCTGAGCAAGAGACTCATGAAGACTGTTATGTCGCTCTTCCTGGTATATGCATTGACTTGCTTGCATATCACTTACTAACCAACATTTGTCACAGAGGAAGCATCATCGCCGCCCCGTCAATTAGTCTTACCGATCTACCTCAGTTAATCCCATGCTTCTTCCATCATCGTCGATGATGCGTCTATCGGTGGCCTAGAGACCAGCCAACCGACTTCACAACAAGCCCAGCAGCAACTTCGAGATCCCAATGCGCAGCTCACAGACGACGTGATGAACCTACTGTTACAGGACATCACCCGTACCAGCAAAAATCAAGGGGCAAAGGTTCTCGACCCTTTGTACATCCAAGTAGACAACAGTCGAGGATCCCACCAACCCCTCGTCGGTTTCACTAGACTCTGCCAGTCGAACGAGGTCTACTACATCCCCCTTCACCACCAGAGCGAAGGCGATGACTGAAACCTTGCTGTGTTGCGCCCGGAGCCATATACTGACCAGTCTTCTTGATAGGCTTATCCTCAACACCAGGATGCGGTCAACTGCGGAGTGTTTGTTGTCTGCTTTCTGGGATTTCTTCTCAATAAGCTTCGGTTTCCTACATCGCTGAACCCATCACCTACACGGCATAAGCTCCTCGACATGGTTCTCGATCTACAGCATGAGCCAGGTACTTCTCCCCTAGGGAATGCGACTTTCAGAAAGAGACTGTATCAGCCAGTTACTGCTCCCACGCACAGACCCGTCTAAGATTTTGGGTTCAGGTTCCAGAAACAGCTTCCCCGCCAAGTGGTGATCTTGGTGCCACCAAATGTACACCACCATAAACCATCCGAGCGATCCCCCGGGCCCGAGAACGCATCTCCGAGCTTGAGCTTGAAATTGACACCCTATCATCTCGCCTCGAGCCTCTCATCCAGAGATAGGCCGTGTTCAGCACGGCCCCGACAGCCCTCGCGGAGATGGAAGAAGCACCGAGCAATGCACAACGATTCGGGACCCCCGGATCTCTCTGGCAGTCTGAAGAAGAGGCCAGCCGTGTAAATAACCTGCTTGCAGCCTATCGTACTGTGGAGAACCTGGCTGGCTGCGACCCACAGAGTAAGGTTGATGAGATTGCAGCTCTTCAAGGGCAGCTGGATACCGCGGGAGCGGAGCTACGTGCGGGTCGCGGTGTTTTCCAGGTGTTGGCGAATGCTAGTTTGGCTGCTTCTTTGTTATTAGTATAGGAGTCGAGGAGGGGCGAGTAGATGAATGATTGTGGCGAAAGCATGGAATGGAATGATAGGTCTGCGCCGTTGGCAGTGTTTTAGCAGTGTTTAGTTATGTTATTCACAATAGATCAAGCAATGTCTACACGAGGGAAGCAACTTGAACCTTTATCCACAACCAAGTCGATAGACTTCTCTTACTACAAGGCTTTTACATTGATGGCGTGAAGAGGTTTAAAAGGCATGACCGGTTATCTGCTGGCAATTACGAAGCAAATAGAGACCATATTTCGACATTAATATACTATCAATGCCAAGATTCATAAAAGACCCAACTCGCGCTCATTTTTCATTTCATCGCTATTATATACTCCTTCAAGGCTGTCTACCATACCATGTCCGTTTAAAGCCATGCCAGAAATGCATGCTGCAATCATCAACGTCTTAGTTGAATCAAGACACAGACCACCAGCCAGGCATCCAAGCTCAATCTGACAATTATGTCTAAGCCAAGCTGATCTATCAGCCTCAGTGTCAATTCAGTTACTCACGTTGCTTCTGCAACCCCTTCGGTCACTAATACTAGTCGATCAATGCCAGAAGTGAGTTCACGCAATACAATCGTCCCTCAGTACTGGCTTTGTGGGCGAGAGTCTCAAACAGCAGCTAATTATTAGTATCAACTTCTCTGACTCTACCTCAATAGGATCTTGCCTCGCTTTCTCTTGGCAATCGAGGTACTCTAGCTCGAGCCTGTTGATCGCTACTAAATCCTTTCATCACTAGTAATGTTAATCACTAGTAAATTCATCGCTGGTAGATTCATCAAGGTTATTCTAAGTCCAAGACAGGCAACAGGGTCAATACCCACGATGATAAGGTAGGTATCGCATCCTGCCTATATTGTCTCATCCATGATCGTTCGTATTTGGCAATTGGAATGAGGGGAATGGGCCTGACAATTATCGGCGCAACTTTCAAGCTAGAATATAAGTATTCATATCAAGGTGTATGGGTGAGATAGGAGCGATATATCATCTCTCATCTCCCGTTATCCCTTCCAACAGTACTCTAGAGTAGTAAATGCCTTCGGTAACGTGACGGAGACCAACATCTGTGCTCAAAAATGAACTGAAATAAACTGTAGTGCTTGACATGCAAAAAGCGGGTATACTAATATAGAGGCGGTGGTGGCTACTCTGACAGCCAATGGAGTCAAATACAGGCAGTGCAGATGCAGCTTGACAGTTCTGCCATCTACATACCAATGCTAATCCTCGTAGCTAACCTGGATCCACGATGACCTCTAGTATTGCCTACAAGCTGATGCTACAGTTCATTACTGCTCCCTGAATAGCTAAGTCGCTCCATATGGAGAGCTGATTCCTTGGATCTCTCCTGCAATCACTTTCGAAGGTCAGTTCCCAGATCATCCCACTTTAAGGAATGAAGATATTCGACAAAGACATTGGGTTTGAAAACACAACGACTTGTACGAGTTGAGCGCTTTGCTAGCATATACGTTGTAAGTCTCATCGGAACTCACAAAAGAGACGATCAGATAATTGTGCTCTACAACGGAGGTGTGCCGTCGGGTATTAATGTCGCTTTGAGACGTTTGTGTAGTCAGGCAATTCCAGTATGGCATTGCATTGGCAGTATGAAACCCTTAAGCGCGGTGGCATGTTTTACGATTCAGTGTGCAAAGATATCTCACACACTAATCCATATCCGCAGCTACCTTTTGACTGTTGAACAGGAGTGCTCGGCATACTCCATAGCATCTCATATTTGAGGACCCTCTCGCTCCAAGTCCTCATTTTTATTGACTCAATGTTAACATGGCAGCTTGACGGGAAGTAATCTACAGCTGAATCGCACTGGCATTGAAATCACATGCAGGAACAATCTATGCTGTTGTGATATGCTCGACAGGTGAGCCTGTCAGCTTGTTTGAAAGATCTCGCAAGGTCTCAAACAGTATATATCTCTTGGACCTATAAACCTGCCAGGCCGAGTTCCGATCCCAAACCTATACGTCAACACTATGTTTACAAAAGAACAAGAATCGACCTTCTCTTGGTTTCCACGGCCAAGACAGGGTGCACCATGTCATGTAAGACCAAATACCCAACGCCCTCGGGGGGTGACTTGGAGTTTTGAACCAAACAAAGATGTTTCCTCTCCCGGAATAGTCACATGCCATTCCGATTACTCTGGGTGGTCGGGGTTGCCATTCAGCTCTCACTATCATCAGCATGTCTTTTGTGTCAGGTATATGTAAAGATACCGTGGCCAGGGCAGCCTCTGAAGGGGGTCGCTTGTTGGTATCTCCAGGAGCAGTCCAAAAGACCTGAGGCGCGACCGACCTTTACTTCTCATACCTCGTCGCTATGCTGTCGGGTATCATCAGGCAATTGTATGGACTGAACCCAGAAGACAAACTGGAGGTAAATGAAGTCCGGAGCCTGAACATACTTGGGCATGGCATGAACCAAATCAACAGTATGCTCTTCAGCAAAGGCCTCTTTCCTACCTTTTATAACATCGAGATAAGCGCCAAGGGGGACTGAATAACCCGCTATTACACTTGACTAGATTATTGGCACGAACACAAGATAGAACTGAATAAAGTCAAGCATTTACGATATACTCTGCCACTGTGTATTGACTTGTCTGCACCATCAGTAGCAACCATAACTAATACAGCTGCTTTTACCCTGTTTAGGACAAAGGTAGAGAATTGAGGCCGATTTTTCTCTTGAACAATCCTTGATGCTTTCTGTAGAAGGTCTACGCGCTGGGCACTCACGCCGAGGCGGATGGTACCATCGAAAGAGATGTAGTTTCTTTATACTCTTATCCATTGCCATCATCCCGCCTGCTTGGTCCTTAGTTGATGTTCGTTGCCGCTGGCCTGAGCGGCCATCGCGTCATGTAGCTCTGTCGAAATATCACCGATAAGTACACAAAAAGGCCTTCCAAAATTACAACCACCGGTGCAAGGCCGCAAGGCGAGCTTCCGCCAAAAAAAAACCCTAAACGTCATGATGCACCGGACCTGTAACAGGGACATATCTCCTGAGTATCGGAGTAAGGACTTCCAGCATCCATCAGATAACTCCAGTAGAGAATAGGCTCTATACGACACTATAACATCGACAGTGGCGTAAGGGTCAGTCATCTCGCGGTTGTGATACCTAATGACCTAGCTATATGCAGGCTATTCCAGATTATTTCTATCGACCCTAGGTACATAGAAAGCGCAGTACAAGTTCATATCACTCTATTCGGCCTAACTAGGCTCAATGTCATGAATGCGCTCTATTCCCTTGGGCGCAACGAAATGAATGGAAACCCAGGAAAAGGCGATGGTTTCTGGAGACGAGACTGAGCAACGGCTGATAGATATTTTATAACTTCTGCCATCGTTCGACTGCAGCCTTCACACAGTGAGTTACTTCCGCGGTCTACGGAGTGCCTTTTATGACAGGAGTGAAGAATTGAGATATGATCAACAAATAGGGCCACTGTGAAGACTTGAAAGATGGCAAAGACAATGTAAACCAGATTTTCTCACTGCATTTCACTTTCTTCATTACCTTGTCGCTAACCATCCCACCAAGTCTTTACCATTCAAGTCCACAAAATCCAAAAGGATACCCGTGTCACCACATCAAAACGTCATTGCCACGTCAACTCTCAAATATAGCTGTTTGCACCAACTCATCTTTTCATCAAGGGAGGATAGACACCCATTAAGTAGGTTTCATCGTGACATCCGGCGGCAAATCCTCGACCAAGAGCTAGCTATCGAATCCCGGCTGGCAAAGTTCCCAGTTGTGCTACCGCCTCGAAGTTGAACCCGGCCTAAGCAAGCTCATCGAGCTTGACATTGGGATCGAAGGGGTCTTTGTAGATCCGCCCCTGTGTTCCGGGCAGCCCTGGGAAGGGTCGATGTCAGCACGGGGTTCTTCGGGCAATAGTTTAGAGCTTCTCCTGGCTTTCAAGATAAATCACAGAGGTAGAGAGCTGCGAACATCTCGCAAGGATGCCTATCGTGATAGCCGGGATGCCGGCGTCGTTAGCTCGTGCACCACTAGTGCTGGTAATACAGTGTTCGCCTTCGCTAAATACTACGGTGAGCCAGACTTTCAGCAAAATTTCAAGGCGTTGGCAGCTGCTTTCCGTGCTACCACTAACAGATATGAAGCTTCACGGATGCCATTTTGGCCGCCAGGCGTCTATGGCGCTGGCCTGCGGGATTAGCGCCAGATCCTTCGAAGGTTTTGCTGGAGACTGATCTAGCTACTAGCAAGAGCAGGGAGATACATGTCAAGGAGATCAGGAACCTGCACGAATACGCACATGGCTATCATTCTCAACTCCAGCCATCCAAGCAGGATGCGCAGTACTGTCCTTGAGACGTTAGGGGCGCAACGCTGGGATATCTATGAAGGCCCATGACAGGTTCCTCGATGCTGACGCTTGCCTCACGTGTCAAACAACAGCGCTGCCTCGATTGGCGAAGCCGGGAGCCATGGCTCGATCCGGATTGTCAGCGAGTTCAGCACGCGTTTATGAAATCCCCCTATATCATCGCCGGTAGACGGCACTTGTCACCAAGATAGCCAGGATCCTCACCATGGGTTATACCACTAAGCATTGTTGTCAAGATGCCACCTGCAGATTGATCTGGACACGACTTCGTATATCCTCCATTGGCGAAGCCATTGCATCATATTTATAACTTACGAGCTGTTGGTAACCTGAATGTAGCGTTGTCTGCCCCTGTCTGTCTATGTGGTGACAAACCATATTTGTCCCTTCCAAGAGTATCGTGCGAATAAACCTCGGTTTACCTTCATCATTGGCCTCCTGATCAATTAGCTTCGTGGGAAGTTATCGCGTCTCAATGCACTCCAGTGTGTGCTGTCTACGACTTGAGCAATCAGCCGTTGCCGACTACCGCTGATTCTGACATCGTCGGCGGAATGGCGCATGACTGGCACCTGTCCCCGCGGCTTTGATAAGGACCACTTCTCACTCATCTTTCCGGGGGAGGTTGCCCCTACTTTGTGACTTCCAGGTCGCGATCGCTTGGCCTCCCTCCTCGTTGCCCTGACTCGCTATGCGGCAGTGAACAGGATATCTGAGTACCGCCCTCATGTACAGAGATCACGCACCGATGGAAGACAATCCGAACAACCCTGCTGCTTCAATAATTGAGATATTAACGCATCGGCTATTTCTATTGTACCCTGTCGTAGCCAGAAAGCTAGTGTATGAGACTAAATCGTGCTGCCGCCAGTGTTGTAAACGCAATCGCGAATGCAATACCCTAAGTTCACGATTCCGCATCTACAATCGCTGTTCATATCCCGTCACAAACCCTCACATGCCTCGGTCATTTTCAATTGAGCTTCTGTCCGCATGAGCTCATTCAATGCGTCGTACTATTTGTAGCCAGTCTTACTGGGGAGCCTTCATAGAGCTGCATCTTGGACGAGTTTCCCAGGTTGCAACTTGGGCCATAGACTGTGTTTGAGACTGAGCTAAGGACACTTTGGGAAGTTCTAGACGTCCCAACCCCCACGACGTGAACTAGAGCTCCGCTGTCCCTGATAGAAAAGTAAGTTTGCGGGTCTGTTGTGTCCGCTGTCGTCGACATCACGTATATTGCTAACACCGTAAGATTTGGATGGATAGGGCGGCTTCGGGTCTACGATAGGATCTGTGAATATCCCTGAGGCATATGATCCGACACTCTCCCTCTCGCTTTGCAACTGATGAGAGCCTGGTATGTTTGCCTGCCCTCATTACTCCTTCTTTACTAGACGGCTTCTGCCGTGGAAGCCAAGGAGCCGGCCGAAGTCGAGCCCTCAACTCACCAGCCTCAGTCCCAGATCCAGTCCTGGCAGGCCAGAATCTACAAAACCTATCCATGAAATAGCACCAGATTCTGCGGTTGTGCCATTACTTGCTGTTTAGGTATGCTGAAGACACTGGTCACTCTTGCAGTGTCTTGAGCAATGGAGATTAAAGGACGGACTACATCGGCTATATGATGAACCTAGGGCAATAACACGAGCTTGAGCCTAATCTATGCCGCAATGAGTTTATTATAGTCGCTATTCTCCTATCAGTCAATGATCGTTCCGGCCGACGTGGTCTCAGCATCGGATCCTTCATTCGTTTATCCGGCTACTTGGGATTCTCCGAGTTTCGACCTCTATCCGCAAAATATCTGACGGGTGATCTACTGTATGCTGCCTGCTGGAGAACTACGAGCCAGGGTTTTCTTGCAGCTTGTGGGTGTTTTCTTTCCCTGAATCAGTTAACGGCCGCAAGACGCGTCTTTATACACACAGTCCTTTTATCTGCTAATGCATGAACTTCAGAAGATAAAATTCCAATAATCAGTCACGAGACATACAGCAGTTGCATGTGCGCTTCGGCATTGAATCCTACCACATGAGCGAGATAAGCCTCTTGATTCATCAGCAGCAACGACTCGCTTCTGTCTGCACTGATTGCGGACATTTTGTCACAGGAGCATCTCAAAGGTTCGCTGCAGAGGTTCTGACTAGTTCAAACGAATGAAACGATTACTGTAACATCATGCTAGAACCTGAGTCATTACCATATCCAGGCCGAAAGTAGCCGCAAGAATCTATATGCTGTAGCCCTTCTGCATCGCAGATCGGTGTCGACAAAGTTCAATTGCCATTGTTACCATGCTTATAGAACCCATTGAGCTCGATTTGCGATGGAGCTTCAATTATCATGTCGAGGACTTAGTTTCCGAATGGGGAACAGATAGGGCTGCATCACACAATCAATCCACAAATTGTCCTCATCTTCTGCCTATTGTTTGAGTGCAACAGCCACCACTGTTTGTGGGGACCAAGGTGAAGTACTTGGTGGGTTTGGTGAGTAGAGGACAGGATCGAAGACGGGTAGGGTAAAGTTGATCTGGCATTTGGTAGACCATGGAACAGAACGGTGACCAATAATGCTTCGAACTATCTTGTGTAAGAGTTGGCGGCTGCAGGCAACTCCAAACTTTAGAATTAGCGCCTTGATGTACTTGGCTGGTGCATTCTCTTTGAGATCCCCCCTGGACGCCTAGCTTAGTTCTCTTCGCGTTTCTGTATGTTGCAGTGTTTAATTTGAACTACCAAAGCCTTGGATTGGGGATAGACAATGGTGCCTAGTACTCTTATCCTACCTAAAACCTAGCAATGTAAGATGGCTGATTTAGTTTGTTCGATCATAGCATCACTACTGACTTTACTCCATTCACTGAACTCCAGTCTCATCTAGGTAGGGCATTTAGCGATCGCCATCTCTGGAAATCTGGAGCTCAGAATGTATAGCTAGGTAAAAGACCAACATGACTGATAGAGCTGCAACATACTGTACATATATGAATCGTAGTTGCCCTTAGCATTCAGGTACAAAAGGCGATCTCCAGGCCTGCCCTTAGCAGGAACCAACACGTTATCCGATTGCCCATAACAGCCTACTCGCCAGCTCAATCTTCAAGTACAGAGCAGCTCATATCTCATTTCTGACCAGCCTTCGGCGCCCAATATCTCGCTAGCACTGGAGAGCGCTCGAATGTTCGGATCAGTCTCGCGGCATCAACTGTGCTGGTCTTCAATGGCTACGATCAGGTATGAAAGGCATCTAGAGGTACAGGCAGCCTTCTTAGCATGCTGCAGCATTCTTTTCTCTCAAGAATTCATCGAGACCATGGGACATCCATTTATAGAGACGCCAAGAACCATGACATCTATATACCCTTACGTATGTCAGTTCTGCGCTCTCGGCACTCCAGACAGGTAATAAGCTTGGGCAACTGAGGTCACCTATTGCAAGAGATTTTATCATCGCCCAGATGCAAACAGCATCAACGGCTTTTCCATCTCGAATTGGTTGACAGTTGGACTCTCCTCTGTTCCCATAGGGGCCAGTTGGATACTTCCTCTTGCCTCCCAAAATGTATAAGTTCCATCAAGGCTTCACGTAAAGGTGTCTTAGATCTATATGGCATACTGGCACTCCTTTTCTATCCAGGCACCTCATTGAGCGTTACGGACGACGCCAAGCCATGGATGTTCTTTGGTGTTGGAGTCTGTAACCTTTTGAAGCAAGCTATATCTGCGAGCTAACTTCTCAGAGATGTCATGTATTCTAAGACATACATATCGCAGCTGTCGTCGTAACATTGGACCGAATGATTTGGCTCGCTTGGTCTAAATTTAGAGCATAATTGTTCGCCAGAAATTAAATTCATCAGCAGCCCCTCGCGTCAACGCTTACCCTAGATCCCGTCATCAGCCACTGGCGATTGTGTAAGTGCCAGCTATGCAATAATTATAGGCATATTATAGCTAACATTTTATCCTGAGAAGATGCATAGCTCTTGATGTTTTTTTAAGTCTTGTCTGAGCCTACGAAGCTGAGCTTATCACAAGTTGAATAATCCACGAATCTTTGATCAACATGGAAAAGATCTGTCCATACTCAACTTCCGGCTCAAATTTACCCCTCGACAATCTATCCTGCCCGAGTCACTCTCGAGTGTAAGGGTTTGGTATCAACTTTCGTCAAGCTAGACTTGGGTCAATACCTGTACCATTATGGCCAACACTGGGGCCGTGACGGTTCCTCGGCATGGGCGCTATAAACAGCCGCATGTAAAACATCACTGTAATTGGCATCAAAGCAAAAACCCATTAATTGGCCGTGATAAAAAGATCAAGCGGTATTGACATCCCGGCACTTCATGCTGGTTTAGTGTCTCCATGCAGCGATGTTTCTTCTTCATCACATAGTCATGTAAGCTGCATCTTGAGTCTGAGAATCAACAAGATGAGAATTGTTCCCAGTCATTCGTCTTGCTTTTCGGATGGAAACCATTTCTCACTATGCAAGCATTTGAGTCACCGGGGCTACGATCCCCTTACAAGTAGGCGATTATGAAGGCCCGTATTGGTTGACCGTTTCTAATCTTCGAAGTGGGTATACACATCGACTCTGACCCAACCCAGGCTGGCTCCAGCGAAGAGACTTGGATTAGCTTCCAGGATACTGCGATGATCGGGTCGATGCAGAAGGAGAGGAGGATCTTCCATCTCAGCGTAAAAGCGATCAGCTGTCTCTGGTCGCGAGGTGGTATCGATATCGGATGATGATTAAGATACTTCTTGACCGTCCAGTAGACCCTACTCGGAAGTCTTTCAATGCGAGATGACTCTCAATTATACTGCCGTCCTGCCACTCCGCCGATCCAGAGGCGGCTAAGAATGATTGAACTAAACTACTTGCCGCCGTTTCCACTTGGATTTCCAGCCCAGAAGGGATAGATTGGGTCTGGTGGCCTCCAGACACGCACTCATGACGCTTATCATAGCGGGTACATGCACAGCAGCGTTACTGGGCAAGTTGTAGGCAAGGAAGTAAGAGGCCTGCTCTCTCAAATTTGGACAGCTTGGGACTCTTGATCAAGCACAGGCAGCCGTTAGTTTCCAAGGCCATGTGATCCCTCACGTCGACACTATGCCAAGCACCCGCCGTGTCTCTCACAGCTCGTATCGTGTCCGATTTTCACGGAGCCTAGCTACCAAAACACAGCATTTGAAGGGTCAGGCAGCTTGGGGGCAGCCTATCTTTGTGGACTATGGCCCCTAGAAGCTAGTAGGTAACTTGGAAAGGCAACATGAGAATCAGAACAACGCCAGCAAACAGAGGGATTTCGATACTTTTATTGCGCTGTGAGATGCGTATGTTGTTCATAGGTTGGCTGTTCGTGTAGGCTGCCCTTTTTAACCATACCGGATACTTCAATTTCAGTAATTGTCAACGTTCCAAAAGAATTGTCGTCTGCTAATGATCATTAATGAACAGTATCGCAACAGACTGCTTGACGTGGCCATGAAGTAGCAGTGGTAGAAATGTATGAACAGATCGGCTATCCAGGCAAACATGGCGTGAAAGGATGGGGGAACATCAAGATATTAGCTCTCACAGTTGCTAAAAATAGTTCTACTGTGACATTCAAAAAGGGGATAAATATCCGCTGCCGAGCACGAAAGCCCAAACATATTCTTTTCTCATTCCCACCACTCTCACGGAGCCTTCGACTTTCCTGACTTTGGAGTTATTACAACCACAGAAGGATTGAGACTCTACTAAAAGCAAAACCGAATAAAAGCTTTATCAAGCAGCAACTCTTTACCTACAATAACGATTCATGTTGCTTTTAGAGCGCTTGCTTTATTTCACCATGTATCACGAGCAGTTTGCTAGCCTCGTTCACAATGGCGTGGAGATCGCCTGGAGTGTAGATATTGGAGTATCCGCTGTCCTTCTTCTTGGTATATCTGTTGTCTATTACTATGTCGAGTGGTTCCAGATGTTTCCTCCTCTTTGGAAGACTACCATTCATACTGGCTGGTGTTTCGCTCTATGCCATATCGTCTTAGTCTTTTTCGATATGCCTGTTCCTATGGTACTCTACATCTCTGCTATGATTCTCTGCTTTGCTTTCATCGTTCTTGCTGGTCTTCTCATGGCAGGATTCTATCTTACCACTTCGGTTGTGTATTTCATAACCAAGGGGGTCTCCTTTGCAATTCACTGCTGTTTCGCCCCTGCACTGACTGTCTGCATTGCGGTAGTTGGCTGGGCTTCTGCAGGGGATAGCTTCGCAAGGAAGCTTCGGCATTGTTGTACCAATCTACACGTCAAGTGGGTGAATGCAGTCTATTCCTTCTGGATCTACCTGATCTCGACACCATATCAGCAGTCAAGCAACCAGTCAGGCTACGACCCTGAGCGGAGATCCGCATTGCAGCAAGAGCGTCGCAACCAGCAGCCCGCAGGTTGCTCCCATTGGAATATCTAATAGAGTCCTCTCTCAAGGATACCTGTCACCCTTTACTTGGGCAAGAGGGAACAAGCAGAAACACTACTGAGCCACCTCATTTTGGACAATGAGACGTGATAAACACATAGAACGACCGCGACACGTGGTGGAACTAAAGATTTGATAGATGAACGATCATATGAATTGGTTAATTATTAGAACATGAGCCACTTAGTATATTATATCCGTCTTAATACATATCCTTTACTTTTGACTCGGAGACACAATTGCTTCGTCGAAAATAACTCGAAGCTGCTGGTGAGACTCCATGGTACGATTCAAGCAATGTATCGATTAGAGGCGTCGTATCTAGATGGCCTCACTGGGAGGATTGAGATGGACCGCAATTACCAACCTGAATTCAGCAGATGTGCGAAAGGAACATGATTTTGTTTGGAACTTCCGGAGACCAGGCTATAAACGAGGACTGAACAGTCGAGAAGGCGATCATCCCAATAAAGCTTAGCTTAGGAAGAAGAACAGTGTTCCCGAAACCCCGCGGCGTATTACTCCTACTGTCCTGTACACTTTAGCCCACGTACCGTGATACAGAGTGTATGCACCATTACCCACGACCTTAACTATAGCAATACATTGATCTGAGTATACGACCAACAAATCATCAAGCTCAAGGCCGATCTGAGTCGTAACCTCAATCTGCGGACCTGGAACGCATATTCTCGATGATAATAGCGCTTATTACGGTCTTGGTTATTCATGTCTATGGGTTCTGTGAGATCTTCTGTGCTCTCGGGGACTTCAAGCAACTAATACAGCTCATCTGTTCACTCCTGCGTCTTTCTCTTACACACGTTCTCTTTCGCAGTCTCTCTGCCCTCTGATGTCCTGTGTTCTTGCGCATCCACGGCCTTGGGTTCGTCGTGCCGCGCCATTTATCTACTGCCTCGTCTGTTGTTCTACTTTACCCTAGAGGGATGTCTTGGGAGATTCCTTTTACTAGCATCGACTGGCTGGCGCACGTCATGAAAGTACCTATTGAGAGGGAGGCGCAAGAAAAGTCAACGGACGTGACCAAGTTCAACGAAGCAGACAGTTCGCTATGTACCGTGTTAAATCTCAGGGAAGCATCACTTGCAGCCAAGTGGTAAGTTCAGTGCTATAACACAGAAGTTGGCATGCAGAGCTGTGAGTTGGTCGGACCACAGGGGGCTGAGAAGTCACAGGTGAAGAATTGGCAGTAAGTGCATTCGACGATTAGATACTAGAGCATTCCGCACTGAGACCAAAGTAGACATAAGAATCGATAAGAGGTGGGGCGCTTATTGAATCTCATCGCCATGTTTCCAGGCGTCCAATACTACAATTGCGGGAACATTGATGAAGCTGGACAAGACCAAGAAAGAGACTTCAGTTTAGTAACAATCATCGATAAGGCTAACGCGCAGTCTGTGGAATGGCTGATGCAGCTGATTGACATAAATTAAAGGCAAAATGTATATACTAGACTCAATTGCGCGATCATTCAATATCATCTGATGGCATAGGAGTCTGCTTTTGATACGTCTACAGGTTCCATATTTTCCACTACTGGTGGTCATACATGCTGAAGCCTGGTACGCTTGGCTTTGCATCCTTAACCAGAAACTGCCGGAGTTTATAGTAAATCTGCCACTGGATTATCCTTATCGCCTCGCAAACACGCGCTTCAGAGCGATCTCCCAACGACATCATCGAGACTTTGTAAAGCCATACCATCACAGAATAGCTGCCATGACGACCATCATACTAGAAATACGTACAGCGACCAGGAACGTACGCTTGCTTCTAAGTCGTCAACCTGAGGAGTTTACCAGGGCTTCCTAGGCTGAGTGTATTAACTTGGTGATATTTTGCGACGCTGCTGATGAGCTCTGCCGCTGCTTTGACTTTGGCTCCGACGAGGTATCAGCGAGTCTTGAGGACGACCATGGGATTACGCTAATACAGCCTAATCCTGATCGACCGGTTCCAACTTTCGTTACGGCGCTAATTATAGTACGCCTGTCTCAAGATTACCCCCTCTTGCTGCTCCGCTGTAAGATGTTATCAACTATCACGTTGTTGGCCATGGGCGATGTCTATTGACTCACCCCTCACTGATAATCTTGAAGTTCGTCCACTTCGTGCGTTGGTCTTGACCCCATCCGAACCAAGCTGCCCAGGTTTGATCTGCTCATCCATTCAGGTATGCAAGTCAATCAACTCGATTGCGTTCAAGTATTATGAGCAGAGACAGAGCCTCAGGCCGTTGACCTTGCATAGGACACGGTAGAACTCGCATTCAGACTTAGTAATCCTCAACTATGTCACTGCAAGCATGGTATGATTGCTTGAGCCGTCTGGGGATGTGCGGTCCGTAATGCACGGTCATTGTCTTTGGACTCGTTGCAGAGGGTGTACTTCAGCCTGTATACGCGTTCGCATATGTTGCAGTTTCAGTGTGAGTAGGTGCTGGCGTTGAGGTACTCGGTCAGCGTGCTGTGCGTATTTTGGTTGCAATTTGCACATATCTACTAGGCGGAATATGTACGTCCTCGTTTCGACGCCGATAATATCGCCCGTGACTTGTTCCTCTTCAACAATATCCTCGTCTGATACCCGAATAGGAGTTACGAGAGGTTGTTGTCGCCCACGATGGTGAGCACGAAGACTACCGCACCGGTGCCCCTCTGCGCCACAAACTTCTTGTTGATGTCACTAGGCTGGATCCCGATTCTAACGAGAATCTTCTTTGAATTCTGATTCAGGTCGCGGTGTGAGTATTCGGACTGGCTTTCGACCTTGGTCTGATCTACCTGCGACTTCGGGGGAGTCTTCTGGCTTTGGATCGTGTGTATGACCTGACCTGCAATGGTGATCGGGGCCTTGGTCCTGTCTTTGGCTGATATGTTGCTGCTGATTATGGCTCCCATATTGCTTGGCGAGAGTTCTATGATTAGAGTGAGCTTTTATTCACTATAGCCATGCCCTTTGTGTCCAGAGTCCTACCTTAGTTCACAGCCCCATTCTTCATCTTGGCAGAGATCAAGATCTATCTGCAGTTCGCCTTGATATTGATGCTAACCCTCTCGAATACGCTACCCTTCATATATCCTTTATATTCATCTTCACCGTTATACCCACGCCCACAAAATAGGCTTTAGTCTTAGCCCTGATGTGCTCAGAGATCGAGTCCGCATCGCCGTAGAAGGCTAGGTACATGTATGTCGCTGATGCCTTCATCATGGTCTGGTAGAACCTCTTGTCACAGGGCGTAATAAGCTCAATGGAAGCCTCCAGATGATGATGCGGTGCTGGCCCCCAAGGGAGCCGAAGCCACTGATCGCATGGCCTCCGAAACGGTGGCCTTTGGTGCATCTCCCGTCTTCTTCGGGGTAATTCCGTCGTCGATGTCAGATCCCTGAACCATGCTCATGAGAGCATCGGCGTGCCGGGGGATGATGCGCACTTGTTATTGTCCATCATCAGGTTCGAATTGTCGTGCTCTATGACATCTCTCATCTATCTCGTCTATGATGGGTTCTATCCACGTCCGATACAGCGGGCAAGTTCCCGGGTGTTCTGATTAACGCCAGAGGTTGGGCGTAATCGAGCCGTACAACGATCCTCCATCGATGACCACTACATCCTTTTGAGCTCTAACACCAAAGGACCGTTACATTCGCGCTCGTCCGATTCCGCAGACCCGCGCAATGGCCATGGACAGTGCCTTGTCCCTAACCAAGCTCAGGACCATGATTCTGAATCTGCCCCCAATAGCTTCCAAGGTCGTGCACCTCGACGATCCCGCTAACACAATTCCATAAGGACGTACCCAGTCACAAGGGTTCTGATCTCTGGCGCTGTAGTAAGCGTGCTTATCACGGCCTAGTTCTCCGAGATCTTGACCATCTTGTCGTCCCAGTACAGTTTCCGGTACACGCCCAGCTTTCTAGTGATATTCGCAAGCAAAAATGTATCAGGACATATTCAGGCAAATCTCATCATACCAGCTCTCAACCAGGATAGTAATGATGTTAGTGAGCCCGCTGGGGGCGAAGTATCCTGCAGATGAACCAGGAAACCCTGGCAACGAAGATGTACTGGGACTCCACCACCCCTCGCGTACGGGCTCTGCTTGATGGACACGCCCATGACCCGGAAAAGGGCATCTTTGCGTATGGGACGAGGCCTGGCCTACCACGCGACTCTGCTGTAAATCAGTCTGCAGCCCGCGGACCAAGCCGATGAAGCGCAACCTCGACATAACGGCAAGTGGACGGCATCTTACATCGAAAACCCGGCATAGAAGGGAACTTGGACTCCCCGCAAGATCAAGAACCCCGAATACTTTGCGGACAAGACGATGCGATCCTGTGCAACTGCAGCTCCTTAGTCGCGGGCACATACCCGGCACATCCGCGTTCACGACGTTCCTGTCGAATCCCCTGACGAGCCGGTATGCGTTTCAGGAAATTGTCACGACGCTTTCCTCAACAGGGACTCTGAATACTACATCAATCCAGTTCAAGATTAGCACCTACGCTGTCTTCATAAGCATAGTCATGTTTGTGTTGTCAAATGTCTCCTTGATCTTGCGCTGGCTGATGCACCAACTCAGCATTATAAAAAGTACCGCACTCACAGTATCATAGTCCATGACACGGGTCTCAATCATGCAGGCAGGGTAGGCTTCGATGGGCACGCATTCAAATACGAACTGCAACTACAATATCTACAAGGATATACGGTGGACGTGGTTTTAAGAAATGTCTCTTATATAGAGATGGAGCTGGTTTATATCGACGACGCGGATATCAACTCAATTGTGGCTCCCTCAGCGACTACGAGGAGCTCGACTTCATATAGATAATGAGCGAATCGGCGAGTCGTTCGTAGGTCCCAAGGGCAGCCTTATCATGTTATACGGCAGAGATGGGCGGGAGATTAAGACCAAATTTATCACCACAAGCACAAGGATGCTCACAAATGTCAGCAAGCAGGATGAGTTATATCATTTCGTTTGCTTCTGTTTGAGTCACTGTTCTCTATCTTGGACTGGCTCTGAAGGCTTACCATATGGACAAAAAGAAATATTCCATGTACATCTAAACGAGTGGGACGTGCAGATGACGCTTGTGGAGAATGTAAATATACGTATCCATTTCATATCATTACAATATGTGATGTACCGAAAACGTGTCCAACCCCTAAAGAGGAACCTGCAGTCAATGTCTCAACACGTTGGCAGCGGGAGTCCTATTTCGTTGCAAGATCGCGATCAAGGCGCCGCTTTGATATGAGTAGTAGAGATGATGGCAAGAAGTAGCGGTATCTATAGCTCCCTGCGGCACGATGGGGAGTCAAGCGTAGTAGATGCTGGGCCGTTGTAGGAGAAAGGGGTGGAGAAAGGGGAGATGATTGAGGTGAAATTGCAAATTTGTAATAGCCATGTAGCGCGTTTACTATTTCCTGGGATTGGTATCAATATATCTCGTCTTGAAAGTCGGAGCAAGAGAGCTTATGTCGCGTTGACCAAGTCAAGATGGCTGAAATACTAATTTCATCAGAGGTGTTAATTTCATCAGAGGTGTTAATTTCATCAGAGATGCTGATTTCATCAGAAATGCTAATTTCATCAGAAATGCTAATTTCATCAAGTAAACTGTTGTTTGAAACCTTTCTGTGTTTTACAGTCCTATATAAATATATTTTAGCTAGTCTTTTCCTCTGTGTATGGAAGAGATAATGTTAAATAGTATAGAGTACTCTATATTTATCTAACAAAAGAGAACCAGCCCAACTAGAAATCAATCTTGTTCCACGCCACCTTTCGATAGCTATCAATCTTAATCCTGCCAAACTTTACAGTTCAACACTACCGGCGACTTCATCAACCCTCTGTCCTTTTGCCAGCTCACTAGCCTCAGACATCTACCCTAACCCAGAAGCGCATTTAATCCTCGGCTTCTGCGTTCCTCTTCAGCTTGCATACCGCTGCGTTAAGCTACTCCAGTCCCATCATGCCGGATCCTTACATTTATTCTCCTGGATCAATCACCGTACCTTAGCGAGTCCTCTCAGGTCAGCATCCATCTGCGTCGGCCCTTCGTCACCTTGCGAGCACCCTGGTACATAGGGAATACGCTGTCATCTCAGCGTCTCCCATCCGTTTTTCTCTGCTCACCAACCTTGCCTAACCTCGAGGATAACACTTCTGACTCTGATATTAGAGGGCTCACGCGCAGCTCACACTGGTCGTCACAGTTCTAATCAATTCCGTGCAGAGTAAATTCATTACCTCTATATATCCGGAATGAGATGATTAGATCTATCCTTGGCACCCCCTGATTAACAGCTGGATACATTCCCCAGTAGCGACGGAATGCCTCCCTCTCTGAACCAACGTCTGTGCATTCAGCGTCAGGACCAACAGAAATCACACCTTTGCGCACCTTCGTTATATCGCCCCCGTTAAAAGTTCATTCTAAGGGCATTGATTTAGATTTGCTATGGCCTAGCTTCAGAAGCTCCTACGCGTGAACCAGAGGAAGATAAAGCAGTAGAGGCAATCAATCAATGCAATGCAATACTTTTAAATATTCAAACAACCTATAGCCAGTAAAATGAACACAAAAATGAGTAAAACGCCAAAATCCCGTCTATCAGCCCCAAGCAGAGCCGTCTACTAATTCCAAAAGTCAAAAATGAAAAGCATCTCCCGCCGTGATGTCATGCAAAAATGACCAAAGACCAATTTTGATAAAGTTGAGGGGTTAAAAGAAGCTCCAGCCCAAACACAGAGGTAAATGGCAGATCATCAAACATCAAAAACCTCATACCTACACATGATAATCAGCCACTTGGCTTGAGTTATTGTGTCCATTTTCCTTCTTCTATTTCGATCCTCCTCTCCGCATCATCCACTCTCTTGTGAATGTCTGTCATCTTTTGCCTGAACTCCTCCCGCATCTGCATATCCACCTCCCCCTTTTGTGCATCATTTGCCGTCCGCATAACCCAATCAAAAGTCTTTCCAATCAGCCAAGTAATAAGAATGATACCTGCAACCGAGCCAGTGATATAGCGGACCACTTGGTCCTCCATGATGTTGTACTCATATTTGGCAGGGAAGAAATACTGAGCACAGGCGAAGTAGTAGTAAGCGACATAGTAGCTTGTCTTGAAGATACAAAAGGCCACGACGTCACTGTCTCGGTACCTCTCGGCAAAAGCTGCCAGCTGCTCGACTGCATTGAGAGGATAGGCCCTTTCCAGGATCCAATGAATACCGCCACCTGATACGACAAGGATGACGAGGAATCGGCGGCGACAAATCTTGTCTCCCTTGATGATGGTCGACTTGACGATGCTTAAGAATCGAGACACCAATGCCATGGGGATCGAAACGAGCATCCAGAACAAGGCGATCAAAGGGCGAATTACCAAGGTATAAAAGAGAGATATAATACCTTTGAGAATCTGGGACCGCCAGCTCCTCATCTTTCCGAGGCAGAAGGATACAAAACGGTCAGTCTCGGCCAAGAACATCTTCTTCCACTCGATACTGCGCCAGGCAGCGAGGCCGATGATGAAGACGACAAAGAGTCCAGCAAAGTACACACAAGAGGTATAACCGACCATGGTGTTGAGATATTCCAAGGATAGTATGGCATATAGATAGATTTGTTTCGACCATTCATTAGACTTGTCAAAGCAAAAAATGCCGATGCAGATTATGCCAACGACAGCAGTTAACAGGACAGATGCGACAACCTTCCAATGTCTGACAAGGAAGTGAATGCAACTCCAAAGGACTCTGAGATGACTTAGAAAAATAGTATCCTGCACGTACCCATTATCTTCTGGCTGGTGATTGACCTCGGCCTTATCCTCATCAACGCCCGGCTTCGCTCGATCGGCCGGCAGCTGAACAGCAGTCCCTGATGGAAATGCATCCGCATCCTTGACCGGAGAGGCAAAAATATCTTGAACCTTGGTCTCAAGCGTTTCAAGTTCTTCCATTGATGATGTCGAATGCCCGGAGGAGGACAAAGTGGCATTAGAAGCGCTCGAGGCGCTGGGAGAGGGAGATCGCGAGGATGGAGTATGGGACCTGCCCTTTGCATCCTGTTCCTCAAAGTCGGGAGACCAAGGAGATTGGGGGCCTGAAGAGCCCGCAGGCGTAGATGTCGAAGAGCGAGGGCTTGGGGACCCCTGAGAGGGAGATCCGGCGTTACGGCGGGGTTTTCTGTGAGGTGATTTAGGTGCCATTGTGAGTGATGGTGAGAATTTTGTGAGGAGAAATTGGATGGGTTGTTTGTGTGGGTGTGTAACAAAGGTTATAACTGCGGTTGTAGCTGTTTTTGAAAATCTCTATTACTGGAATTCATCAGATCTTAAATAGCCGACTACTCCTTACTTTCATTCTTTGCATTCATAGTCTTGACTCTCAGTGCTCACCCAGACGTCAAGAGCCTTTCAGATGAACAACAGCATTCTTTGACTTGTCGCAGCCAACGGCCACGGACGGTGATGTCCAAGCGCAGGTGTTCAGGGTAGCTCCGTGCTAAAATTAGCAAGGCCAGAACCGAGACCATTCCATTGGCCAGGTCTATTTTTAGCGATGACAAAGCGCACCGAAAGAAGAACAGCGCTTTTCAGGCCCGTCTTTGTTCGAATCTACTGAACATCGCGACCGTGAGGGACAGAGCGTGCTTTGCCTGTTACAGAGTGAACAAAGTGATAAAGAGTTGATTATCTCGCATATATTTGACTTGATCTTTCGCAGAACAATTGCATGACAAAAGAGGAGTTGAGATCAAACACCAGCAAAAGGTTCGGTCAAACAATACACAATAGATGCTTTGTGGACCTTCTGGAGCTTGTTTATTAAATGCAGTGAACTCATCAGTTATGTATGCATTCTGTGATCAGGCCGATTGTTCGAACAATATCTCAATTCTCTGGAACGGTCCCAAAGAAATTGAGACTTATTGTAATCAAGATGCGCGACGCCATCGTCTGTCGCAGATGCGATTGAGCCTAGACGAGCGCCTGGTCGACTGACCACGATTCTGGGAAGTACATAACACTTCAGCTCAATTAGTCTATGCGCATATGATCAATTACAAGTCCAGGCGCCTCTCAGTTCGGCCGAGTCGGTATACAACAGCGAAGATCAATCTGATGAATTTAACAAGTGTAATTAGAGCCAGACTTACATGCAGTACCGTATAGTAAAGTCGGGGTCAAAGTTGGCCGTTTCTATCTTGAAGTTTTAAATAATTAATTGGCAGGTTTATTTTTGATGGCCAGTTAATTGCGCTGAAGTGAACTTGAGGTCGCGGATTGAGAGACAGAATTGGTCAAGATGAAATGGCTGAAGCGAGGTAAGATGAGCAACGCTAGGAAGATCCAGACGGGACCCTCCCGATGCCAACTTGGGTCTAGCGCCTTGACAAGAACCAGTGTTTGTATCACGTGCTATCGTGACCTTCTCGCGCGCCCACGGGACTGTAGGTCGCGAGGAGGAGTTGCTCTACCGCGCCTTGTCTTTTATTTTATCATTCCTCCACAGAATCAATCTATCACCAACATCGCGCATTCATCCCAAGAGCGACTGATCAAGATGGCTAGTGAATCACCCACAAGAGCATCCTGTTTCACTGCAGCTAATGATGCGAAACACAGTCCGACTCGACCCAGCGCCCTCCCGCCAACAGGTAAATACTCGACTCGACCAAATAGACACTCAACTCGGCATTATAAATAACAGCCTTGGTACTCCAGAAACCACTGTTCGCCGTGAGGCTGGTATGGCCCTTACTCCTCTGGTAAGTCCAGCGACTGGCGAAGACATCTCCGATTTACCCCCCAACTCCAACGACTCAACGGTACGGACATGGATTTTTATCCCCCCGCCGTCAATCAATGCTGATATCTGGGTTTCTAGCTCGTGAACTTGCGCGGTGCTACAAATGCTGAGCCGAAGTGAGGCGACTTCTTCCGCGTGACTGACGTTACCCGGGTCGCCCACCGATAGTGGTTATCGAGTTATCGCATTACGGAATGAGTTTGGCGTTAATCGGTTATACCCATTTGTAGTTGGCTATCAATTTTGATGGAACTAACCTCAGGAAACCAGGAATAGACAAGAAAACGCCTTGATGAATATGCTTTTATGAGTGTCTGTTATGTTCAGTGCAAATGCGCGTCCTGTGGCCTGAAAACATAAACAGTTCAGTGAATACTCAGGGCATCTCCCACTGTAACCCCTCTTGAAGCTCGCCAATTCGGGCTCCCGTTTGTAGCCAAGCCCCGCGTTGGCTTTCGGTGAACAGATCCACTGGCGGGAAATCTACGGGTGCATCATCCACTGGACCCTGCTTATCTTAGCGCAACTTCTGTTATCTCAGGCGAGCAACTAAGATCAATTGGGCCTGGCCTCCGCCATTTTTTGTCAGTATAGAATCAGTGAACAGCGCCATCGGCCAGAGTCTCATATCCCAGACATCGAGAATCAATATTCATATTCATCCAATTCTGAGTTATACCCTCCAGGCCATAGATTTTATCAATGAGGTTGCCAAGGTTCCTGTCTAATAGCGCTAGTCACAGTCGTTCCTCGAAAACCCCCAAAATGCCTCCTCAGTTTCTGGATCACAACTCTTAATCTTCTGAGGATGACTTTTGTTAATGATGGCTAATGAAAAGGGATTTACGGAGTAGTGAGCCCACGAGAACATTTCACAAAGGTGACGCGACAAGTACGCAGTGGCCAAGAAAATGAGTAACAGGTAAGGCCGGGCTTGCGAGACAAAGAAGAAGACGTGCCAGACACCCATGCGTGATTCCCTTTTGAGAGTGTAGTCAAGACCGGATGGTGCCGGTCTTGTTAAGTCCCAGAATATCAGATATTTACAAGTAGGTAATATCCTAAACTTTCACCATCCGTTGTTCATGAAGCAATCCTTGTTGAACCTCGAGACAACGCCACACAAAGTCTGAACCACTAGATTGCGGTAACCACTTCTAAGCTTCCATATCTCAGGTCTTGAAGTGGAGCATCCTCAGACTGTTAAACAAAGTCCATCTGCCTCCCGGAAGCATTCCTTTTCTGAGGATAATCTCTCCTCATGCTCAGCTTCTTCGCGAATCTCAAACACTTCCGTGTAGTCACCAGCAGTCAAGAAAGAAACTTTACTCGAATCCTCATCGCTATTGTCTTTCATCGAGAGGTGCCAATATATTCCCTTGTTGAACTCTTCAAATTACCACTTTGTGGTGTCTTTGAACCGTGGCTCTGCAATATTGAGGATCTCGTGCTATGGGTGTACTAGATACCCTTCTGTTTGGCTTTGGCGTTGAGCATTGATGTTTGGTGACCTGGAACAGATATCTGAAAATGATCGTTGCTGATTTTATTCTGGCGGTAATTTTTGCAATATTTGTATTTGAACGATAGCCACGATGATTGCTTATGCTCCGGGTGCCCTGGTAGTATCCGGTTGTCATTAGTGCCGATGAACCTGAGTTCTTGGTGATGCAGGTCTATTCCGTCTTTATGCTGTCTCATGCATGGTAGCCTCTGATGTACGATTTCTCGAGACTGGTGGTGTTTCTGTCTACTTTGCTTCGTTGTATATATATCTGTTCTCACGACCTGTATATCCGCGTCCCGGTCTTTTCAGAGGATGGTTTATAGCCTGGCTTTAACTTGTACTTGAGCCGTTCGTGTACTTTTCGCATGTCTTTTGCCGTTCTGTATTTCGTGGTCGCATCATGTTGACTATGTTGGGCGCGAATTGTGCCTTCTCATGCTGGTATGTTCTGTGCCATCTCTTCGTCCCGTCGAAGTCCGTTGCCTGCATTGTTGGCCATTTGTTTTCCATTATCCATGATTCTTGTGCCGTGGTCCCCTGGGTTCTTGATGTATATTACGTAGCAATCGGGGCTTATAATAGAACCTTTTTGTCGTGTTGTTGAGGCGTGACTGTCACTTGTCGGCAGGGATAGGGTTTTATTGTTCTTCAGCTTGCAAACGGCCGTGATTGTCCGTACGTTCACGAAGCTTGGGATATCCCACTTTCGAGTAGCGGGAACATGCAAGCGCTGACGTTGAGGAGCGACAAGCAGATATTAGACTTAACTTCCAGATGAAATAAGAAAAATGAGTTTTCATTAGCATGGGTTGTTGCCACTACTGGATAGGCCCCAGCATTTGAGAGGCCTTCAGCTGCTGTATACTTCCGTATCTGATATCACATGAGTTATGTTATCATCAGTCTTGTTCAATAGACTAATACTCTCAGCTACTATTATTTATTTAACAAGTCCAGATATTCTTAGAAGGGGGCATGTTATCAGGTCATCTCAACCTCTGGGGGCTGGGGCATGTCTACCATAGTTGTAAAACCGAAGCGCAACTAATAACCCGCGTCAGCGGTGTACCGGTGGCAAAGAGCAAATTTTAGAATTAGGTGATAACGCTTCCTTCCGCCATCTCTTTCATTTCTGATCTGAAGGTTCCCGGCGCTGTGGTCTGGTAAAAAGTCAAGATAGATAATCTTTCTGGATGGATTTCATACTATGACTCGGCAAGACAGACTGCGGTGTTATTCAAGATCAATTGCTATAATGAACGAGAATAGCCAATATATTCCTTTCATTTCCTACCTCTCACCCCCTTTTTGGCTTTTGCTATTCTTCTCTTCTCGTGCTGCTTTATTTAGTATAGTTGGGCAAACATCAGTAAGCCATTACGGACCAGCACTACTTACTGTTTTCACCGCATCCAACGTTTCACGTTCATAACCACTGCGCCATCGTGGAACGTATTTCCTTTCCAAACTCTCTAACCTCTACTAAGTGCAGCCTCAACGGAGCTTCACAAAAGAACTCACAATCGAGGCCTCTGTCGAGGGTAAGACTGGCTGGCCAGAGCCCCATCAGACTGAGAGATGGCAAATAACAGCGCCCAAGTGAGACCACAGAGCAGGCTTGACAAAGGCTTCTTGTTTCTCATCTTGCGTAACTGGCACTCTGATAGAGCGCCTGGATACAAGCCGCTGCAGTGAATCTATTGCAATACCACAGAGAAGTCTGCGATAATAATGAGACAGAGGAAGAGAAGCAAACCCTGCCCCAGGCGTAGAGCGAAACTATCAACAGCGTCAACCACTCTGCTAGGATTGCAAGCATACCTTCCCCACAGACAACAGACACTACCAGTCATGATAGACAATAATGGTAGCAATACCATTACTGCCAATGAAGGCCATGCTCGGAGCTTTGGTAAGGGGCACCAGATCCATGAACTTGCTGCCAAGCTTACGGTTGTGAGGTGTTATTGGCAGGGACCTGCAGCGCCAGTGATAAGGGGTCAAGAGGGTCGAGGTGAAGCTCGATGCTCCGAGGAAGAAGAACATGGATTTTGATGACAAGGCTGAATATCATCATGAAACCATCCATCCATAGGCACAGCTCGGCAGCGATCATGGTGCATGTAGATTCGACGGCGGCCACTCACGACGGTCCCACAACTTGAGAACTAGCTAATAGAAGAGTGCGGCTCGGTACAAGAGACATTATGTGGTATTGGCTTAAGGTCTTGGAATGTCGCTTGCTTTGGTGGTGGCTGAAGTCCTGGTAGATCTGTAAACAAGGTAGTGGAAATGGATGTCGGATCATGACTTTATCGGGTGATCTTATGAGGGAGTAGTGATGTGCTTCGTAGGATTCCTTTACTTTTCCGGAGTTACAGGATATTAATGATAGTGCATGAGCCTAATGGGAGACTACATCAGTGGTGTATATTACAGTACTATGCTTGATGAAATGTAGATCGTTCGTTATGCTGCTCACAGGCAAGCAAACATTTACTCCTAGTCAAAGACGCCCAGCCAAGAGATACCGCCATGTCATCATTCCGTATCAAACTACATTTAGTCACGATTTTGTCTTCTCAGCAGGTTCAGTGCCTTTTATCTAAAGACAAACAGAGGTGGGAGGCATCAAGAGATGGCCATAGATCAAGAACGCTTCGACTCCGATCAACAACAGCCTGTAATACCTACCACGGCTAAGGGGAAGGCCCTGGTCGTTGTGGGATAAGAACAGAAGCTCAGTGCCGCCGTGTAAGTCTGCGTGGCTGTATAGAGCACGCTTTTCAATATCATGTAAAAACCTGTCTTATCTGTATTGCCCTTTACCGTCAAAATCCTCGTTCGTACCATAGGCATCATTGAACCATCCCCTTGTCCGTCAGACTAGCTGCCAGTATCGTCATGGTTCCTAGCATCTCTGGGCATTCACATAAAGGACGAGTTATAACTGTTCTCACTGGCTGGACCAAAACTGGCTTTGCCCAGTCCATGTCATGCTAATGCTGACTACGTGGAGATCTTGAGTGCGATGCAATGCCGGGGATATTTTTCGTGAGCGCGACCTCATATACGCTCTTATACACGAGCTATAACGGTCTTTCGATCCAGAACTGATACTATCTCCTCTCCAACTCCTTTTCCCGAAACTTGACCATCTGCGCCCACATCCACTACTCGTCCCCGTCAAAGTGTGGAGGTTTGACCCAGTTCACGCTTGGAGACCTTGTCCTGATCGGGACTGTGCTGCTGGGGCATTGCCATAGATAGCTCCTCCTGAGTATGGACCGACAGTTGATTTCTATATGATGTGGTATGGGTGTTGGGCTATGATTATGCCCCTGTTTATAGTCGAGACTGGATGCTTGTATTCTCTATTCTGATAGATAGTGCTGGTGACTCTATTACCTATAGATAGGTCCTGCATTGATCTTGGACTTGGTTCTGACGGATAGATTCTCATAGTCCTCGCTCCCGACGCAGTATCTGATCTAGACCTCATCTCTGCGCCGCCTCTCCAAGTGCGATACAGGCTCGTGACCACGTGGTAGCACCCATTTAGGCGGTATGAATCATTTGCGAAGCTTGCTTTGTTTATTTCTGTAGGCTTTGAATGTGTTGTTCGTCGCGTTATCGTCTGCGTCTGTCTTCTGGCTGGTATCAGCCGGGCCAATATATCGTTCATCATCTCATTCTTCACTACAAGCGTAGACGGGCAATCGGGGTAGCATACCGCTGTTCCCATGATGATCTGGGCCATGTTCTATATATCGCTGCGGTGTCCTGAGACGGTACTTCAGCTCGCTGTCGACGCACTTAACCAGGCCGCCGTGTGTGTCGATACTCTTTCAGTCGGTCAGACCAGCTTCACCTTGCCGATCACTAATGACGATGAATCGAGAGGGTCAGATATCGAAAATGAGCCATTACTTCACTCGTTCCTTGCTGCTGCTCATCGCGACGACTTTCTACTTCTGCCGTGGCTCTGACATAAGACCAGGACTCAGGTTATAATTGGTTATAAGCTCGACAGTGGTGGAAGCACATATATAGGGTCATGGCGGTGGAATACTACCAGAAGAGCAGCGTCAAAACGTCCAAGTCCGGTAGACTCGATGGTGATTGCGCTCTTGCTGTACAGGTAGCTGACGTGCAATCTGAGAGCGGCTACTCTGTAAGGCCGGTGAGGAAGGCGTGCGAGGTCGCCAAGGCTAGCTAGATCTCTTCAATACAATTGCTGATAATCGGCAAATAGACACGTGTCTCTGCCTTCTCAACAGTGCCTCATTCTCATCAACAGTGGGTAATCGAGATACCGAGTAATCAAAGGGAGATGAACGCTAAGCGGGCACCTAGCTACCTTCTCCATGGTGCCACGAAGAGACTGGAGATAAAATCAGACGGTGAGACAGACGACTGTGTCATTGATCAACGGCCGCCTAGGTAGCCAAAGAGTCAAACCACGTGCTCGCCAAAACTCGTCTATAGCCCAAATATGACCAGCACAGACAGACCGATGATGATCAAGTCGTCCACGAGCGGGATGATACAGAGCGTGAGACCCCTGCCTTGTCAGCTTCCCCAACAATGGCCCGAGCTGTATCTAATTTGAGCAGTATATGCTAAACTGATCAATATTCGTGATCCCCGCCATACATGGTTGTCGGTCTTGGTGAACTCAATCTTGAGAGCCACGTCTAATGCAGCAGCTATATATGCTGTGTTGGCTATTTTAAAGAGGGATGATCCAGGGTATCCGGCGGGTTAACATCTACTGCTGTGAGACGTTTGCAAGAAGGTTCCGACCTGATCATAGCAAGATTATAAGTTCTCATAGCTTAGCAATAAAGAGGACCCTACCCACGTTAGGGGCAAGAACCTTCAGGAATTTGAGACCGTCACTGAATGTGGATGGTGCAGGGAGGGAAGTACACGCACTACAGACTGGAGCGGCCTCGAACCGAATTCTGGGTCGCTACTTGAATATCCAGCCGTTCACAGCTTGTATCATATACTTACCACAGGACTATAGATAACCTATACCGGCTCTATTACACGAACTCGTGGCTATGCTAGTACAGCGAGTTCGATAATGAAATTGTCCAGAACTCCATCGAGGTTATATTCTACTATGTTCATGCCCCGATAAATAAGTACTACAACAAGCTGGAGCATGAAAAATACGGAACGACCCTCGACCCCATAGAGTCGGCCATCCCAATCACCAGTTCAGCAGATTTTGGGCTTGGCGATAAATTCTATCGCCGAGACCAACGAGATGTTCAACAGGCCGACGAAACTGAGGTCATGCCTTCGAGCATCAAGACCAAGGCCACACTACCAACATGCATGAGGACAAAAATATGTCCGGGACCAGCACCGACTCCATTGAACCTACCAACATCGTCGCCGAGAAGAACGATCATGACTACAAGGCTGATCTCTATGGTGAGAGAAGAGAGTGGACTCGTTGACTATCAATAGCATCCATCAAGACAGTCACCACGATGTCAAGGACGACTCCGACGAACAGCTAGATAAAGGTAGAGGAAGATTATGATACCGACGACGACGAAGACTTTTATGATGATTATAACAAATACAATGTGGTTAAAGCTCACCCAGAGCAACACGATCCGCCCTTTCATCTGCGTCATGCTCGTGAAAAATTCCATCCGGGTCCGAATCGAGGGAGAGTGCAGACTCGCTGGCGAGACGCTGGCAGGGTTCATATACGGGAGCAACAACGACGCCGAGAACTTCAAGGCAGAACTCAAGCGCAAAAGCAAGTGCATGTTGGTCATCACCGTGGAAAGGTATTCCACGATCGACTGGTGGAGGCCGGCGGAGACAAAGGGTATCATGCCGGTCAAGAGAGACACACTACCCCTGGCCAAGCATCTGACGAACAAGATTCTGGTGATGGTCAACCCGACGAACGCAATCTTCTTGGATTCCGTTATGCTTTTGTTCCATTTCCTATCTTTTCTCAAGTGAGATGTCCTCTGGAAGTGAAAACAGTTGCCCTTCTCCTGCGTTACCTATTTGCGGTTTCACGATCCCAAATAGTAAACCATATCCTACAGCAATCAGTTCAAAGTGGGAGAGTCGACATAAAAGCTTGTTATGTGACTTAGAAGCCTGCTTCAGCTTGGCATCACCAATGCTGAAGCGCGGTAACGGAGAAGATGGCGCTCTCCGTCACGGTGGCACCCACCATGTCGGCGCTAATCTCCATGAATGACAGGATGACAATTGACCTAGTATGTTCTTGGCCTGTCGATGTTCCGTTAGTATAAGGTTGTCCCTGTACTGAGCCAGGGGAGTCGGTGCCCACAATCTCACACAGTCCTCGTCGGCTGCTGCTAGCTAACTCCAGTCATCTGTCGTTGGTATACCAGTTCATGGCGTACACGAACGACTCCTTCGGAGTATGTATCAGCGTCGTGCCGGCCAACGCACGAAAGTTGCACGTCCGGGCTTCGCCACTCCTCGGTGCATGCTACATCACGATATGATTCTCGAGTCTCACAACGGCTTCATCCATGGTCAGTATGTCCATGATGAAGTTGTCGTCGTCGATCGAGTTGAGCAACGCCCGCACCTCATCCTCCTTAGAGATCGTTCTTGGACACGGTCAACGACAGAATCGTGCGCTCGTAGTTACTGTAAGACCTGGTGCGGTGGTTTATAAAGTTGTCGTACATGTCAATCGTCACCAAAAAGTTTGGACTAGTCGCCGAAAAGAATGGTGTTTCTGATATACCCTATGTATTGCGGCAAATCCTTGAGTCCGTTCAAACACGTCTTCACCTGCTCTGGCTCGATGATGTGGCATAACCTGGCCGCCTACAATTGTGCTGATATGTGGCTGGCCGAGAGCCTCGAGGTGAGTCTGTTTGCGAATCCGTAGGCGATCGCTATTTCGTTGTGGACCGGGTTAGAGTAGTCCTCTGTGTTCATCATGTTGCTGTTCGACCCTTCGCTGATAGTTTCGTCAAGAACACCTGTACCTCCATACTTCGCGCCACGCTGGACCCTGATGCGCTCATGTTTGGATACCGCCACGATCGCGGTCAGGATGTGTGATTGTCGTAGGGTCACTTCACCTTTATGGGCTAATAATTCGCGTTTTTAGATTACAAAGGAAAAATAAACAAAAGGTGCCATAGGGTCACAAAAGCAGTACAACAGTCTTCCCCTAACCTCGGACGTGATTAGTGTCTGAAGCGCGCGGGTAGGTGTGGTTTCAGACGGTCAAGCCTCTTAGTATGATCCCGGGTGGGTTCTCTCGTCAGAGCAACGTAGGAGTGGAAATATCCCCAAAGCAAATCTGGGCTGTATGCCAACAGAAGCATCAATTCTATATCATCTTATGATAATTGGATAGTAACGGCCTTGAAAGATAATGAATCAAGATCAATGAGGGTACTGTAAGCAATATTGAGCTTCTTTGATACGGCTTGAGGGATTGTCGCTGGGACTTTTGAATTTGAGATCTCGATGGTCGGGATCGGTATGTTTAAATGGGGGATAAGAGACGGAAGATTGCTCACTCAGTGCGCCCAAGAAAGAAAGGTACCTAGGTTTCAAAGAAGAAGAAAAATCATCAAACTCCGCGTGTCCTGAATGTCGATTGCCTTTCTTCGGATAATAATTAGCCAGGCACTCTAGGGTAAGATGACTTTGCCAGCTGCCGATGATGATACCTGTAGAGATTTGAGTATTTATTTAGGATGTTTTCATCAAGTCGTCAAAGGCTATGGCTGTTGTTTTGAGAAAAATGGCAAATATATTGACTTGAAAACGAGCCAACCAGTCACTGAATGAATTCAACCTGGTAAAAGATTACTATAGCCATCGGCTCGCCAACCTCAACTTTGCAGGGAGGAGCTTCAAAGTGTCAATCATACATGGCCCTTCATAGAAATCCACCACTTTCTGTTTATCACATGATCTTGCGCTTGCTGGCGTCCCGCAACACCCATCATCTCCCTCCCTCGACCATCACCAAATCTACATCTTCACAATACACAGCACATGTCTATAGAACTGGTGAACAGCCACTACAGGCCGGTATAAAAATCCCAATTGTACCCCATTCAAAGAACGCGCTGCCTCTTTCTTTAGAACAATCGGTGCACTGTAGACAGGGCTTCTTTCGGTGCCCGCCGGCTGTAATCCGGGAGTCAACAGGTTATTGGTAGTCGCAGAAACTGGTTTTCGCTTTGGTCCAATGGGTTGTGTATGATGTACTGAACAAGTGCGTCGACACTGTTGCTATCCAACTAAATATGTCACAAGCTCGCCCCTCTATGCACGCACCTACGTCCTTTTCTCTGGATACCAGCGGTAGGTTCAAACACTTGCTACCCTTTGATTAGCTATTAGAATCTCCTTATCGCCTCCGACCGAGGTCGGGATTCAACTATTCAATACCATCGAGCCCGCCAATAACCTACGAACCAAGACCACCAGAGTTGAAGCCAACGCGATCCCTTAGGAACAACAACTGCTTACAGGACAGCACCTCCGCATAGTTGAGATGGAGTGGTTAAGATGTGCTGGACTGCCCTCACACTGAATGACCAGAGTGTTGTCGTTGGTCCCGTGGTGAACAGCAGTAATGCCGACTTGTGATGTCGTATGGCTCCTCTGACGTATAATTCTGTCCGAATTCGTACTCTCTGGCGGGGTCTTGATTCTCATTATCATCCAGGCGGACGAGCGTTTAGACGTCGAGCGGATTGATCGATGGAAACTTGTCTACCTAGCGAGCATAAGTTAGTGACAGAGTTCTAAATAACCAAACTCTTCAAGGTTTGCAGTAAGGACCACTTAGGCTGGAGGATGAGCACTACGAATGGGACGACGATGGCGATCACTAATGTTGACCCTAAAAGGGAGGCTTACTGCTGTCCTAACACTAAGGGGGTAAAAAAGGAGCCAAGTATCCATCTAAGTAGAAGACTGTCTCTGATGACACAGAAAAGACCCATGTCAGCGCCCTCATTGAAGTCATGGTCAGAATGTGCACGTGATGCGTCTGAGCTGTGAGAAAGTTGAGAGGATAGAGTTGGGTTTAGCCTCTCTGATCTTTTACCCAGAAAGGGTAGATGCTATGAGCAATGTATTTGTCAGCAACTGGTTGGAAGGATCTCCATCATTGTCTTCGCGTGGGTTGGGTTGACCGGCATTGCACTGATGAGTGATTTGCTGAGCATTTGTTTGCTTCAATGATGACCGAAGGGGGCTAGCTGATATTTTGTTATGTTTGATCTTATTGCATCCCAGAATTTATGCGAGGCCTCGCAACAGTCGGCCTAAGGTCTGGACATTCACCACTTGGAGATGCAGTTGGTCTCGATGTGACGACATGATATATTTGAAGTGATGCTGGTCAAGGGGACATCTAGGGAGAACAGTAGGGATGAAATTATTCAAGAGCCCAGGAAAGTAACAGGATGCTTCACATAACGACCTGCAACCTCCGGCTTCTGGGTCTGGTAAGCCCCTCCTTCAGGCCTACCACCCAAATACGTTCAGCTGCCGTTATATCTCCGAAAGTCAGCACACAAAGCTGTCTATCAGTTTGCGTCAGATAAAGAAGACAGACTAGCTATCCAGAAATGAAAAGTGCAGCGCAAACGATTGGTAGCTTCAACAGCAGCAATGTAGTCGTGGTGCAGATGGACACCGCCTTTGAAGGCTATCACGGAAAGACATAGGGGTAACATCTATCCCCTAGGGAAATATGCTGGACCGGAAGGGTTACTCGTAGTTAATATCTTGTATACAAAGAACTGAAGGTGTAAGTCATTTGATAGGGTATCGGTGTCATTTACTGGCTCTTTTTAGATCCTCGTATCCTATGATGGTTGGGCATTGCATGAATATCAGCTGCCCTGTGTCTTTGTACTATGACTAGGTTCTGTGTGCTGCTATAAAATCTCAGTCACAGGCCTTTGTCTTCAATCGGCCTGAGAAGATAGTCTCAGTAACGTGCTCTATGCGCCTAAGTGATGAAAGCCGCTTTGTGTACTGATGAAATTCAATGACTGCAGGTTGCATGAAAGAAGACACAATCCTGATGCCAGTGAAGAATATTAGAATCAACTATATATAAGGTAGAGAAATCTGCACGTTCAACGGTTCCTAATTCTCTATTGTTTTACATCAACCTTTCTACTCTTCAATGCCTCCATCAACTTGATCATCCTATCAAACTAAAACATGCCTTGCAAACGTACCTGTCCATATGTTCGAGGATGTCAGCTAGAATACTTCTACCGCACTAACAAGCCTCTTGACTCTGATATCCTCAAGTGCTTCACTGGGCATGACGTTGCATTGATGGCGCTCTGTAAACGCCTGATCGGTGCAAAGGCCATCCCACATCCGTCTGCAAACTGGTCCGAGAACCTCGTATCTCTCAAAGCTACGATTCGCTGGTGGAGAAGGGCTATGTCATCGCGAGGGCATAACATTGAGTATGACTTGAATGAATTCTGGTATGAACGCATCTACTCTCTTGATAACTTCTTGCGCGAGAATCCACCGACGAAACCTCTCGAAAACCGTCACGATGGTCTTGAGGAGCAGGCATCACATTCCGATTTACCTAGAGTTTTGGTATATCTGTAAGTAGTTGAATGGTTGGAATTAGATGAGGTTTGGTATGGCTGAAACAGATTCTTTTGGAACAATGTAAAGAGTAAATAATTAATAACGACTCTTAGAAAAGCATAGTGGAAGTCAAGAAGGCTACTCAATATTCCCAATCCTGGTCTACAAAGGCGCGTGAATAATAAGAGAGATGGATTTGAGAAATTTATGCAACTTGGAACTTCGCTTTTGGTTCAAAGAGAGTGCTGTTTGGGTACGGTTTTTTCAATGCTGAGCTGGATCGATCTAGAGTAGAAATGGGTTAATTAGAACAGAAAAGTAGGGTTTGCGGTGCTAAAGGTGACGTTGCCTTGTACCTACAAGAGGAAATTAGGCTAAGAACAAGGTGTAACGCAAACTGCATGAGCTATTATACATATCGAAGGATAATGCGTTTACCTATTGCTGCAAGCCCAATTCGATTTCATTTCTAGCCATGCGTCAAGATGGATTTCTCACTTCGCTCACTAAGATGATCTAAGGTGCTAGACCACTTGATATAATCATTACTCAGAGTTTGCTATATCCGAACTAGGACGCCCTCGCCTCAACATTTATCGTCACTAACCGAGCTCGTAATCGTCATGATATCTGAACTTGGAATGCGGAATGTCAATATGAAGACCTTTAACACCATTACAACTTTTTCTAAGACGGTAGAATGCGCGTCTCGCAATATCGAGCTAGATCTTTTTGTGGCCACTCAGTGACTAGGCTATGCAATGGTAGGAGGGTGTGCTTTGCTGAACAAACCGCCCTTGATCTCGAGATCTACAGACACCAAAGACCCTATCTCTCGACCCTGATATCCCAAAAGAACAAGACTGCGATGCTCAGGTGACCAGAATATGCAGTTAGTGTTTCCAGTCTGGCGTGTAACTTACCCCCTGTTCGCGTGACGTCTGTACAACGGATAGCCGAACAATATGAATCAAAAGGAGAACAGGAACCTGCGCAGGATTTTATAAGCGTCATTAACGCTGTACTCACCTGCCCTCGAAGCGAAAATTCAATGGAGGTACCTCTTGTCCTTTTTTGACGTGCCAGCCTCTATTGAACATCCGCGAGACTAAGATAGTCAATGAATCAAGGCAAGTTGTTGTTGAAAGAGCAGCCCAAACCTGGCGCAGTATCTGCCGTCAAAGCATCGATAGTTGGGCTCAATCGTTTCATGGTTTGGCAAAAAGGGAGACTGGTGGGACAATATTGCCTATCAGTATCTCGAAATGTGTATAGCTTAGTAATGATAGGGTACGATGTTCCGCATAGAAACCTCAGCATCTGTTCGGAATTACAAACATAATACTAATAAACAGGAAAGAAAGTGATTGCCACAGTAGCTTTGATTCCTTCCACGGGCTTTCATTATGTCAAGGGACGCTTCATAATGCCGTCCTCTACATTAGCCACCAAGCCTTTATGAGTCCAACCCCAAACCTCCTACACAACTTCAATCACTTCTCATCCTTGACGCGCTCTTCACCACATCCACCCTCAGTCTTCACCTGCTCTCTGGCCATAGATCTGCCCGAATTCTACTTCTTCAAAGCGACGAACAAGTTCCAGCTTCCATCGGTGCCGCTCCCTCCGCCGCGGCGCCAAACCTGGTACTCAGTTTCCTGATCCTGAAGCCGTTTCTACAAGAGTCAGCACGCATAAGTATAAGGCAGTACCGCAAACTTACGAGCTTTTCAGGCGACATGATGCCTCCGAACGTTCGCCGCTGCTAGTGGCGAGTCAACTTGGATTCGACTTTGGCTTCGTCGTCGCGGGTGGTGGCAGTATTGCCTTTGGTAGGTGTTGAGCTCGCCATGGTCATGCGCTTCTTTGAAGGCAGAAGAGTTAGTGTTTGGTTGACGAGCCGTTGTTTCACGTACCGCTGAGAGGAGGGTCTGTTGTGATGTTTGTGAAAACAGATGCTGCAGGGGTTGAGAGTTGTTTGTTTATTTATTGATGGCCTCAAGGCAGCAGTGGTGTGGCACGTGACGATTGTTCATCCTAGAAAGGTGACACTGGCAGAGACCGGTGAGCGATTGGAAATACCCGTCATCATGGTGAACCTAAATGGCTGAACGAGTTTGAGCCGGCGATATGCAATTTGAGAGATATTGTGCCAAAAGCGACTTGTTTCCTTGCTGTTTCATTCATCGCGTTTGTCTCTTTGTTTGAACTATTTAATACACTTTTCTAGTTAAAATGTGTCCCAAGACTGTTTGAACACAGTAAATAGTGTTCAAGATTCGTTTGAACTAGGCACAAACTCATTGAAGCAAGCCTTCTTGAACAGTCAAATATGTTCGAACTCGGTAATGCCATACAAATACAATTGAATCGCTTAGCATAGCGAATTTCGTCACCCTCTCCTCTTGACAACTACCTCATCCTTTACAAGGTAGAGAACGGCAAAACAAGCAACGATTATAAGCCTCTGAACTGCTCGATATTCACTCCAATATAACTCAAGATGTCCGACAGGTACACGAACAAGAGCAAAACAACCACCAAAGAAAAAAATGAACAGAAGTCCTCAATCAGGATCATGCCATCCCAATGCCGACACCAAGCGCTCACCCTCATCAACCCGCCCAAGACAGCACTACCTCTTCGGTAGGTCGCTGGATTCCTGCCAGTGCACAGCAGGACGAAAAGGACTGGAAGCCCAAGCATAACAGTCGCCTAGTCGAACCCAACCCGTCTCAATTTCTCCAGCTGAAGAAGCCTTGCATCACGGTAAAGAAGACTCAGTTCACTGATCCACCTGAGTTTCTGGAGCGGAAGCCTAACGACGAAGCGAAACCAGCCCCAAGGCTCAGCGCATCGCGGTTCATCTTATCAGATAAGCCGACTGACAAGGTGAAGACTACTCAGAAGCGGTTCTATCTCCAGGACAAAAGTAAACGGGATCAAGATTAGATCGTTGCTGCTTCGTGTGAGTGCTGGAAAGGGTTGGCTAAAGCCCAGGCCACATTTGATGGCCTTCGAGCTGAAGCAAGGACCATGGGGTGCTGAGCACAGATACGCGCGTAAAGTGCAATCAGGAATACGAGAATCATGTCAAAGTCGACCATCAGATGTTTTGCACCCCCAAGTAGTAATGACCTAGTGAATGGAAAAGGTCGCGGCAGGGAGAGGAGGCCTTAGCAGGCTGTCTGCTGGGAACTCAACCTAGCATCCATCCTTGCTGTACAATCCAGCTACTACAGCGCTGCAAATCACTTGTATAGAGGGAACTCTTTGTGTCGACGTGAACTACTCGATGTTAGATTGTTATGCGTCATACCTCACTGTCAAGTCTGCAAAGTACCGGTAGTAACTCGACATAATAACTAAGGGGGAACGGAAATAACGCTCGCCATTAAGTAGAGATTCAACTTGCATTGTGAAGCAATAACTTCCGCTTGGCCCTTGTTATAAGGACTATGGTGTATTTGCAGAAGTCTTCCCGTTTGAAGGGCGACGGAGATGCCTGACCTCGTTCCAACGGCCTCACTCCAAGGGCCTCGGTGATCTGGCAAGCTTCGGTATTTGATCTTGCGGTTTGATAGCGATACAAAAGTCAAATGACTTCAGAGACCTACCAAGTGGTCGTGGATTGTCTGTTCACCATTGCTTCACGTTGGTGAGTATGTATAATCACCGACAGTGACTTCAAAGCAAAACGGAAGACATAACCTCCCAATACCTGTAGTGAATAAAAGCAAGGTAGATATCTTTTCGCAACACCTCGTGGGCATGAGTGTCCCAAGACGATGTCGTGGTTGTATATGATGTAAAAATCCGCAATGAGCTCTAAAATGGATTTGTTGCTTTCTTTCTCGAGCCTCTTGAAGATGTTTTTGGGGTATTGTCTGTGTCATTGTCCTCGGGATCGAGTCCAGAATGCTTCGATCAGGAACGATTGACTTTATTTGTTTTCGCGATATTTTCTGAGAATGGCTTTGGCATATCCTGTTTATTGCAAATTGATGAGAAGACAATGACTGCGATGGCCTTTTTGTCCGATTTTGATGCTTCTGTTGTCTACCACCGATTACCAGTCGTCATGCCAAGAAAGGTCCTCTAAAAGGCGAAGATTTGCCAACATTTTAATCTCACTGTGATCCTATAAATGCAATAGACCTTATATGACCACCATGATGATGACGCACCCTATACCCCCGAGTATTGAGGATATCATTTCCCTGCTAGGATTATTAACGAGCTCGGATACCATGCGCAATTTTCCTTGGGTATAACTCTGTTACCTGGCCGGTCCACAGACGAGATAGATACATATTGTCTACAGTAATCTCATCCATGGCTCCCCCACGGCAATAAGACAGCCCCACGTGCATTACGCAGGGTAGGTAATTGGGCATCACCAAGATACAGCCATCGACGAAATTGCCAGCCACAGCAGCGACCTGCCAGAGGCCTGAGACAATATTAAGAAGAAACTCATAGCGAGAGATGAGGCAGTGTTTTGGGGGAGCGACTGACCGATTGATTCAATGATGGCGCTGATTGCAGCTGGTGGCCCTAGCACTCGGTCCGATAGAAAGGTTTTTTACTCTATTCCTGAAGCTCTTATTGCACAAGTGCCATTGTCTCGCGGGCTGGGTAAAATGATTAATTTAATCATGATCGGGTAAACCCTTCATGGACCATCGAGTGTCTTCAATGCCACTCCCGAGGTCAAGTTCTGCGACGGTGTATATTACTCCTACACTCAAATATAGAAAGGTGTTTTATTGTAATAGAGTAGTTTAAGCTAAACTATAAAAGAAGTGAAATAAATAGCATATAGCTTATCTGACCTTGCTAAGTGCCCTGGTGTGTATAATAGTAACTATAAGAAAGCTAGAATAAGTGCAATAAGCTGTCAAGCCTTCAAGCTACTATTCTATGCTTTGAGACCTTCTTAGACAACGTCGACTTCGAAAGAATCTCCCGGCCCCGCATGCGAGGGAGTGAAACTTTTAGTACCAGTACTCCCCGACGCAACAGAACCTGTAAGGAAATACCCAGTAGCCCGATCCAAGACCTCATACGTGATGCTTTCAAGACCTGTGTTCTGAATACTGACGGTGACAACATTGAAGACACTGACAACTAGAGTCACAGTGGCATCCCCGACGAACTTGATGATAGTTTGAGCTGTACCGCGCCTGCCGCTGGTGCTGATAATTGTTCCAGGGGCTCGCTTTTCTTTCGTGCTTGACTTCTCGCTTGACTTGGAGGCACTGCTTATTATCAGTATGTATCCTTTCATTTAACGCATGTTTCTTACAAGGTGTCAGCCTTGGCCGTAAAATCAACTGGGGCGTTTCCAACTGGGGGCCAGGTCTTCGTTGAGCATTGCTTATCTTCCGGATGTCTGTTGACACAGTAGAGGCACCACGCGGCATCGTTGGGAGTTTTCTGGGTGCACGTGCCCCAACCACCGCATTCCGAGGCCATCCAAGTGCAAACATTGAAGATGTACTTGTTGTCCTGAGCAAGAACGCAACAGAAATCACGTTGTTCTAAAGATGATGGAGGAACGGGAGACAGGTTGTTCTCGGGGGCAGGGACAGAGGCGGCATTGGCTGAGAGGCTCAGTGCTGCAACGGCCATGGAAAGAAGACGAAAGAAGCGAGTCATTTTGACAAAAGATGTATAGAGATACAAATTGTAGAGGAATAGAGTAGTGAGTGTCTGAGGATTTAGTATAGCGAGGTAAATTATATGCTTTATATATTTTGCTCGGAATTTTCATTGAAGCTGCTGACGTGAGGGCAAAAGTTATTTAGATTGAAACAGACTTAAGAGAGAGAGAAAAAGCCAATGTGTTAATTGACCGAGTAGCTGAGATCTAATTTTTGGGATATGGAACTTGCTGAGCAAATGAATGAATGAGAATTCTAATACATGTCTGGTCATTGTGCCCTGAGAATCATATTTCTATCTAGCCAGATAAAAGAGTTTAATATATTTTCGAGGCGACCTTGAAGCCTGGAACTTGTGTATCCAATAATATGTGAAGAATGTGAACAGAATAACTAGTCTAACAAGAGTATGTTTAATTAATTTGACCGAGAAGCTTAATTCTTTATTCCACTTAACACATAGACTTTTTCGGCAGATGGAATACGAGGAGCAACCTAGATTTAGCTACTTGTGCTCATTCTTATGTACCTTCCTCTTTTAGACAACTCTTGTCATAGAGTTCTATACAAATACCAACAACACCTCCTCCTACACTGTTTAGAAACATCTAGAAAACGCCATTTACCAACAAGCAACTACTGCACCCCATTCATCACTATACTCTATCATAAAAATGAGTAGGTGAAAGGAATTGTCCAAGACAAAATCCATCATGCTAACCCAAGGCAGAGTTCGGTTTACTTGCTCTTCTGGCTGCCGCCACTGCAAGTGCACGCAGTGGAAACAGACATCTCCGCATCGCATACATGGGCAACGTCATCTTCCGCGAGCAGACTCTCGACAGCCAGCAAGAAACAGTCAGGGCTGCTCTCGAAGCCAACTGTCGCAGCATTGGAGGTACTGGGGCCGATTCCTTCAACGGCCCTGGGTTTACGAACCGGTGGCATTTCGAGTACTACTGCAACTGTGCCTACGATGACACTCTGAACAACGGCGACTTTACTGTCTCGACAGCCAGTTGGTGGACGGCGAGTGCTAGTAGGGCCCAGGATCAACAGACTTGTCCTCTGTAGAGATCCAGCAGACCTTCTGCGTGTCTACCTGGGCTTGTTCCTGTATTTTATGGCCTGTTCATGGTGATGTCTTGGACTGGGCGACATAGCGCTGTGTTCTCTCTGAATACTGCCTTCCTTTCAGCGCCAGACTTCAGTCATGATACACAGCAGAGAGGTCGGTGATATTGGGGTGAGATGGGCTTAGCCGCTGGATACTACTTGGTAACAGCCCGTGGTATCTTGTTGCAAGGCACTTAGGCCGGTTATGGGCCGAGGTTCTGAAGATAGGAGGAGGGTTGATGGCGTGGGATACGCCCGAGGAATTAAGTTCTACAAGTGACATGCTTAGAGATTTGTCTCTACTGCAGCTACTTGAGCCATGTTATTAGTGTAGTGATTCTGGGGTTATTGCTTTGATAATATAGTATCACATGAGAAAACACTGATAAGACTGATTCGTGATTCGTGATTTGCATGTGAAGTTCAAGCAGAATATATTACCCGAACCGAAAAGCGGTGAGCTATCGCTGCTTGGATCATGGCCCCCCGAATCTCCAGGCTGAGAGATATCCAGATCATAACGCATCATCACCAGCGCTTACAAGATTCGGGATACCACACCACGATGCCCTCGGGCGACTGTCACTGGCTCTTTACTTGGAGCCTGGATCTGCGGTTTAATGGCGCATATCTCGGTAGTTACCACCAAATCCCAAAACGCAGATGTAGCCACTGCCGTGTATATGATCCACCAGATTCGGCACCATCTCGCACGCACCCTTCGCAATCTCGACAATGTTGTGCTTTGACATAAGCTACAAAAATTGGGTCAAGTCAATTGAACCAGTAATGCGAATGCCGAGACCGATAACCTGGCCAAGAGTCATCCAGATAATGATAATCTTCACCACGATCTCGACCTATGACACCGCCTTATGAATCCTACATCAATCAGCGGTGATAATGACAAGAGTATAGGGTCATCGACAACATCATCCTTTATTTCCGTCAGAACTGCTGTTTTCCAGACCCGAGATCGACATCAGTCTAGCCAAAGCAGTAAAATAAGGGGAATTGACAGACGGAATACTTTAAAAATTCTACCTTACTCTATCTAAAACTCCGGCGTGGCCGGAGCGTCAAATTTTAATCTCGGCATACGACAACAAGAATTCTCATGCCCCATAACGTCCCGGAAAACCCGTGGCTGATATTTTCTATAGGCGCATTAGTCTGTCGCGATTGCTAATCCCTCGACAGGCTGGTCTATCATCGATTGCTAAATGGCCAAGCGTTGCATGAGGATCTATACCAATTATTGAAGCCATTCTGTCTCCCGCCTTACTCTAACTCCAAGCCATATGCTATTATCATCACCCAATATTAAACAGTTTTGTCTTGGTATAGCCTCCTTCCTCGACGTTGCGGCCATCAGAACGTTTAAAAAGCGGTCTCCGTGGAGCATCATACCATGTTTACAGAGGATCCTTTGCTTCGGGAAGACCGCGGGCGACGGTGAGTTGGATACCCTTGCATTTCCAAATTCGCGGAATTGGGCCGCGGAATAGACTTCTGCATCTCGAGGCTTGCATTCTCTGAATTCATAACGGGCGCATACCCTGTTCACCTGTAGCGCTCTCACAGAGTGGCCTTGGCAAGAGGTCTGTTTATTGAGCTTTGGATCTTCTGGGCCATTATTGCGAGGCGAGACATGCCGAATTGCTTTCAGCCTCGAATGCAAGAGGCGCAGTTGACTTGTCTCGCCGGCGGTTGTGTTGTAGGGTTGTCACTACTACAGGTTGCTAATAACAACCCTATTCAATTTCGGACATAACTACTGGTATTCTCAATCCGTTGTTTTCCTCTTGAATATGCCATGGACGACACCACTAACAGTCAAATTATTTCTTGGCCGCCAGATTTCCCTCCCGGTCCCACCTCTCTCTTAACCTACTCATCGCAAGCGCCCGCCATCAGACTCTGGGCATCTCCTATTGCTGCCGCCCTCGCAAGAGTCGCGTAATGATGGAGCTGGGTTCATGATGCCTAGCTCATCAGCCAGCGGCAGCAGCTTGTCAGCACTCCCTCGCCGTAAAGGAATGAGGATGACGGGACAGATCGTGGAGTAAGCCAGCGATCGCCGAACAAATCACTGTCTGTCCTCGCCCTCACCAAAGGCGGTGTGTACTTTGGGCCGCCCGACATTACGGACAAAAGTATGCCCTGCTCCCTCATTGCCCTTTCGCGACGAATGAGTAGGATTGTCGGGTTTGTCGTAGGGTAACTTCAGGCTTGTCAACCAACGCCCTCTCCAGGGTGCAACTGACACTAAGCAGATCGAGATTGCCAAGCCCAGTGAAATACACGACCAGGGCTATGCTGTGTTTGTGTCTCATGTGTTTACCACTTCGGAAACATCTGCCCTCTGCTGTTAGCTCCCAAAATCGACATCACAGCCGTCCAACTAATTGTTCACGACGCCAGAGATGCTTACTGCAAGCAATTCAACGGGTCGAGTTAGAACATCTCTATGCATTCGCTACGGCTGTACCTAGCCAGCTGTTGTAAAAAGTCCCGTGGCTTTCGATTGCATGGGTTTCGAGCTTGGTATGTCCACTGACTGGGCTGTTTCTGGCCTGAACTAATAGCTGAGTTAAGTTGCAGTACCAGCGCCGGAATCAACATTGTTCATGGAAAGAAGGCCGATTACGTCTTCAACATCGACGCTCAGCACGACCAAGTTCCACAGGCTCACTCGTTGATCGACAACATCCCGTGCAAGCTCAACGACAGCTCCATCAATCACCGCAGTCATCAGAGTCTCTGACCTCACCCGATTCCCGTCAATGCTGAGACCAAGAACAAAGGCTCGAATAAGATGGATGCCTGTCGCGCAGCTTGGTGACGAAACTTGAACAAGCGGGTGGGCGACAAGCTGGGTGGACTCGAGTTCTATCGGGGTAAAAATGTCCACGGAGACCTGTGGTTCTTCGTTGCACCGATGTTTGATCGTGCGGATTGTAAGACAGTAAGAATTCCTGATTGGCTTGGACATGATACCTGCTGATAAAATTTATAGATGCTTTGGTACCGTCGTGAGACCTTTGCTTCAGCATCCTCGTTGCTGTCGACCCTCGAGGCTATTGCTGATATCCGGCCACTCAGAGCTGGTAGTAATGACATCATCCTCTGGCCATGGTGCGATTAGTCTTTACTCTGAAATACCCAAACATGCCTTAATCAATGGATCCGAGGCATAACTGACATTGCTATCTTCAGACTGTGACTTGACCTTATTTGTGCAACGGTCCGGGCAAAGAAGAGCGCGCCGTTACCGACATAGGTCGTAATGAAAAGGTGATATACAAGGTAGATGAGTTGCTTTGTCCAGCCAACGGATGCTAGGCAAAGTAAGAACGATGATCTCAAGCCACAAGGCTAGAGATATGAGCTGGCGAGCGAAAGTAGCAGTGGGATTTACGGCTATGACTTGAATCTGGCTTAACGAGGAGAATCTCGGCGCAGCAGATGGATGATTGCAAGCATTGATGTCCTTACGGGCCACATTGCCAGAGCTGAGAGAACGTGCTTATCTGGTAGTCTGTTAACCTTAGAACGCCTGGTGTCTGAGTCCAAATGCATGCTTGCTACAATACCGATAAGGCAGCATCTTGAAAACAGAGCTCTGAATGTAGATAATTGAACCGCGGATGCCCACCTTCTTACCTAGCATCTATCAAATGATACTAACTCTGTTGCCCGTTCTCGTTATTGTGTCTGTCTCAGAGCGCTGAGAGACCCAGCTGCGCAATGGGAGCTCTGTGGTCCCGAGTTCGTGAAATATGGGGTCGATGGCGAAAGGAAGTACCTGGTTAACTGACTCCAAACCAAGTGGACCACACTCGAAGGTATTATGCCGAGGACTTCTGCTAATATGCTTTAGGCAGGGTCCAACGACTGAAAGTCAAATACCAGGAAGCCTTTGACGTGAGCAAGCACCAGACAGGCCTGTCATCCTGCGTTCTGAGGTCTTGCTATAGACGGCCGAAATAGATATCATGTTTATTCTTTCGGCATACAATGATCAACATCAAGTAATATGACGTAGTGAAGACTGCTTGAACCAGTCCAGACTACGACTTGACAGTGTGTACTTAGACAACTTCCCAAAGTCTTACTCCCTTGGGCTTCTACCCTTAAATATGGTGACCTCTCTTGTGTTTTACAATGACAACACCCGCTCCCATCTGTCCCTCCTTTTTCCTTTGGGGCCATATCCCAGCAATGCGCATTACCTGGTAAAATGAATAGATAAACTCGAGAAGTTCTTCAGGAGATATCTCATCGCCTTCTGTCGCTGTTCATTCTCTTTCCTTCCCCTTTCAGTCTTTAATGCTTTTAATTTTGATATTGGGTTTGGGGAGATGCCTGAGTCACGGGAGCAGATTACAACGCGTTGGACCCCGCGTAAGAATAATTCAAGAGTCGAAGCGCGAGACCTACCCTATATACTCAACAGAGTATGACATGGAACCCGGTCGTTAAAGTAATGGCAGCACCAACTCCTCAAAATGCCAATAAAATCACCTAATAGCCTTAGGAATAGTTCAGTAGTAGACAAGAAGTGTTACCAATAATCAAATGGGCTTGATTAGGAGTTTTCTAGTGAGTGCACGCTCAATTGCTGTGTAATAGCCTATTAAATAATGATTTGCGAGATGCCGAGGCACGGCGACTTGTTCATTGTTCATTAGCACAAGTCTCAATCTACTTTTATCCATCTCTTAATTAGGAAATTTAAATGCAGTATGATAAAATAGAATTGCAATTACGTTCTAATATATGGTGATTAATTCAACGACGCAACACAACCCATTGAGCCTCAAGGTTTTACGCACGTCGCCAGCAGAGCCCCAAGTGGTCACAGCGCTAAGTGACCCACTAGCCCAATTACTCCCCGGGTGGAGAAAAAACGCTGCTGCTGAGACAAAAGTCGGCTATAACTGCAGCCAGGTCCTTGCGATAAGTCCCTTTCTAGCCAGCTCCTTGCTTCCCTCAGCAGTGACGATCAAGAACGCTGTAGTCCGAATCTGCTCTCCATTCGCCTCTAATAAAAACGCTATCGCTTACAGATAGCTGAAAACAGGGATGATAATTCCTTGGAGCAGCGTTCTTCGGACTGTCATTATGCGCAGCAAAGGTGCACCAGGAGACAGGGCATGGTTGGTGACCTGGCGTGGCTAATAAGCAGTGAAATTACGGGGGCGTTTATTGCAAGAGCAGGTTTTCACCGGAAGAGAAATCAGATTACAGTGGATCGCTAGGCGTCAAAACAGGGGCCATTACTCCAGGTCTTTGTCGTTCAAGGCGCAGGAGAGAAGCCCAAGTTGGTGCCCGGGCTGACGGTGGCGTCGCGAGCGGTCTAAAGATGTGGCATTGGTGACCTTGACGTTTCTCCTGTTACCTCTCATGATACTGCTGGTCCAAAGGTTGATTGTCCGTCAACTCATGGTCCACTGTTGGATATACCTAGACACATCGCGGGCATTTATCTTATCGCTATTGACTGACCCGGCTGCCACATAATTGAGCTTTGGGAATTTGATCGGTCGGCATCGCGTTGAAATTGGTCAAAGAACGGCACATTGAGGAGAGATATGCGGGGATCAATGATGGTTGAGACAAGTTGTACATGTGGTATTGTGATAATAGAGCTGTAGTATCCAAGAATGGTAAGGCCACTCCAAAGGAATAGGATAAGGGGCTATGAAGGGAGCGATGGTGGTAGAAAGGGAGTGCTTAGTAACTCGGAAGCACGCTCTACTCGCGCAAGCACTGGGTGTTGCAGCGAGAGGGGTCAAGTGATTGAGTAATAGATATTAATAATTAAAACGGTTGAATTAAACCGGTGTATGAAGAGGAAGCACCTGAACATAGAGAAACCGGGCAAACGTATCACAAGTTATTAGGTCTTACCATCAGCTAATTCATTCATCCACCATGTCATGAGTGTAACGTTTCTTTGCCCGCGGAGTAATATCTAATCGATCCAGTGAGAAAAAAAGCCCTCAAGGGAAATTTATAGTAATCCAGGCACACAGTGCTTGTTGTAGGTGTGAATACGATTCTGGTTGTCATGTTGCGCTCTTCACCTACAAGAGATTAGAGTTAGTGTTCAAGCAACCCAGATACCTCTAGTATCGGATCCCATCTCGAGTCCTGCCTACCCTAGAGCACACCATAGACCACTCATCCTATCCAGATCGCAGCGCAACTAAGAGGGAGGCGCTGGAGAGGAGTTGGGCATCCTGTGGGGCCAGGTATCGCAGGACACCGGTCAAGGCCAAGATCACAAGTTTCCTCGACTGCTTCTCAAGGAAGAGGCGGTGCAATCGTGGGGGATTCAGATTGATATGATGCATCGATGGAGTACTTTTGAGCTTTGAAGCTCTTTGTTTTGATCAATGGCGGTGATGAAATGCGGAGATGCCAGCGACTCACGAGGCGGGATGAATAATCAAGTATTCCTTATTGGATTTATCGAAGTTTTCCGTATTATATTTCACAGGCTGGTTCTTATATCGGTGTTGCAACAAGGAGCCTTCGGGGATTTCATGAGTTAAGCGATCAAAGGTTCTACAATTGTGTCGGGACAGACGTCCATCGCGATCATGGACCATGACAATTGACTCAAAGATCAAGCGACATTAAGAGTCTTTGGATGCGGGCTGGAGTGCTAACTCATTTTTGAACATCTGGAGTATTAGACAATACATAACACAATCACTTTCCCATTCAGTACTCTCATTCCCATGTCGTCTTCGGATCGAGCAACTGGCCCCCGTGAGTTCGTTATTTTTCAACTATCGGATCAGGACTGTTACTACCCAAGCCTCCAGAATCCTGACAGCTGCGAGGAGTCAGTTCGTCAGCATTGTCTTCGGGACAGGTCCTCTTTGTCGCCTTGGAACCGCCAGGAGAGCCCTTTTCGAGAGGAGCAACAAGGCTGGGCTGATCATCGTTCTGTCGCACCGCGGCTAGAGGAAGCGCAAAATGAATTCCTCTGCTCAGGGTCGAAGTCGGGCAATACGGATGCAGTACTTCTTGTTAGTTCTCTGTCCAGAATTGAAGTCTTGCTCTGCATCTCTTGGCACACCAAGCTGGTAGGGACGTATGTAACAGGGATTGATCACCAAACTCACTCAGGGCACTTCAAATATTGGTGATCACGCGCCCTGGCATCTCAAATTGTTTGATCAGCTGCTATTGAGTCAATCGACCATCCTTGGATGTGGCAGAGCACGATCTCTGGGAAACAGAACCCGGCGACTCAACTGGACAACCTCGGTAAGCTAATTGCTTCTCAGTTCAAACCTGTTTAGCTTTTGTTAATTAAAAATGAATAAGTGAGTTTAATATAATATCTAGTAAAGGATAAACAATGTAAGTCGATCTTCTCTTGTTAATCTTCTCAATCTCTTGAATACTCCTTGCAGGATTTGCCCCTATTATGTCAGCCTCTCCAATTACATTGATTAACAACCCTCTTGATTGCTGGCGAGGGAAGCTGTTCCGATCCACCAATTGTCGTCCCCGTTAACGTGATAATTCCCTTTGTTTAAGGTGTCGCCGTGGGCACAGAAGCAGAAGCCCTGGTATTGCATTTGATTCCATGCCACGTCTTTTATGCTGCTTCCTCCAATGTTGCCACAGTCAGCCAGGAAAGCATTTTCAATTGTGGTTCTGTCTTGAGCTAGTGTCGTTTGTATCTTTTTGATCGAGCCCCAGTAATAAATAACAATAGGGTGTCCGTGACCTGCGATTACAGCTGTAGCTGTAGCAGCAAGAAGTAAGATGATATCTGCTTGATGGTTAGATAATTAGACATATATTAATCAGCTTTTGTACTTACTCATTTAGAAAGAAACACTTGGGGCTAATAGTGGTAGATGAGGTATAAGGTAAAGGACGCACTTTATGTTGGCTCTTGGCTGGATTTATCTTAAAATAACACCTCAAAACACATTTCAGTAACACTGTCAATGCGTCCATTATTTAACTTGACTTTCAAACTCGTAATAGCGCTGACCCTTGTAAACGTTATTATAAACCTAAACTTACTATCAGGCTTCTACCTATCAGCGTATTAAAATATTAAAAGTATATCTGCCAACCTGCCGAGCTCCGAGAGATGTTAATTTAGCGCAAACTCGTATAGCAACTGCCGAAAGGTGATTAATAAATTGGTATGCTGCATTAATGCAATATTACTTAATTTTATTAAAGATAGATTTCAAACTTACGCTGCCGGGATGTTACAGTCTGCGCTGCTTTACATCAATTACTCTGGGGATACCGGTCCCTCCTGGCATCTCCTTTCTCTCAGTAAATGCATGGTGCTCGCATCACTAAAGTAGCTGTTTAGACGGCGTCAATAATTACCATCAATAGCGAGAAGGTGACGAGGAGATAACATGACTTGCGTTGTTCTCGAAGGGGAGATTAGTAGACGGTCAACAACAGGGAACATCCAAGGGGATTCCTAATTACTGCAGCTAAAATTGCCTCTTCGCTTTTATACTTTGAGGCAGGTAAATCGGGTCTCTCCGTCAATCACACCACAAAGGCCGCAATGTTGCTTTCAAGGTCCTCTCAATAGTACGTGACTGAGACAACGAGGGTTGCAACGCACGTTGAATCATCCGAACTGAGGCATAATGGCACTCTGAAATCATGCCTCTAACGATACACACCGGTCACATTCCGATTCTGTATCCTCGTGGTGACAGCGCTAATGCACCCACTGATTCAGCCCTGTGGGGATGGTAAGTCGGTGTTTGCTGAGTGGCTTTATTCGTGATATGAAGTTAATACCCAACACTTTGAGAGCGTCGCATCATTGAATAGAATTAGGACAGTGCATGTTGCGTATGATCTAAAACACGGAAAACGCACGTCTTCAATTGCGGTCCCGAACAGATGATCTTACGGGGCCACCCATAAGAACCAAGCTTGTTTATGTTACATAGTGTCATTTACTCACCGTGTTTGTCCATACTGGTGACTGAACAGGGTACTGCCAACAGCTTCACCGCCAACATCACTGTGATGAGAACGTTTTCGCAATGGTTTGCTGGTTTATCTGTAACATGACGCACCAGCCATATGCTCCCACGTCAACATCGCCCAACGCCTATCGGCAGGAGACAGCGAACTTGGTGAGGTCCGTGCAAAGGTCTGGTTGACTGCGGAAACAAAGTCAAGGTACCTTCAACGAGAGGGCACGCACTGCCTAGCAAGCAGACATTTGTCTAGTACGTAGAGGCCATGCGATATAAAGGAAATGAATGCCAATAGTATGCCTCTAAATGAGCAGAAGACGCGCTGGATGTTCTTTGATTGGCAAAAGCAGCGGAAAGGGACAGGGAAAGAGAATAATTAGAAAGGGATATGGGGATAGTCAGCTGTAGTTAGCTAGCGAGATGTTGTTTCCACGAGCAGATATACAAACGATGTAATATCATGTATACGTACTGCCTCTACAATAGAACTGCTTCCCTGATATCCCCTAATACCTCATGAGACATCAGTAAAGTCGTGAAGATCCAGTTTGAGGCTTGAGGTTATTTCTTTGGGCGTCGTAGAACTTACACGCCGCTTGAGGTACTAAAGGATCCAGGTAACATACATTCCATTCCTTTGAGAAAACATGACTTTTAACACCAATGAGTCGGTGCTCCAAAGGCGGTTAACTACCGACTCCAGGGCAGGCCGTTACATTTGTTGTGATAGAGACTGACAAGCCAGAATCAGAGTTTGACGGGCTGCTGCTAAATATAATCCTGCATAACCGCGTAACTAAGCACCAATCAGAAATTCAAGTCAACCCCTGTCAAACTCAAGTCTACCCCAAAGTTGGTCCTTTTCTTGAAACTCGAATCTCTCACTTATGTTACCTTGAAACCGGGGAGATGGAGGTTGCCGAGGCTTACTCGTGCTCAACTTACAATATCTCGGGATTTTCCTATCGCCGCTGCATGCAGGAGGATGACTAAATACGCGATGTGAGTGGACCAATGAACAACTGACAAGTGTTTGAACATAACTGAGGGGAACTCACACTGAGTGAGTCTGAACTGAAAGGTCGCCTAATTTCTCTTTAATGAAAACAATCAATCTGTCAATCGCACTCTTTTTGATTATTCTTCCCTGACAGAACTATCATCCCAAGAATGGAGCGCGTATCAAAGCAGGAGTAAGTATACTTACTTATAAACAGCAGAATAACAAACAAGACGCTGATTAGAATGGCCAGCGTCGCGACGTCGAAACCGTTTCGATTTCTAGTCGGCCCTCTTCAAACAGAATACACTATCCACTCAGCTCTTGTCGCACACCAGTCGCCAGCTCTCGCTGCCATAGTGAATGGCAACTTCACAGAGTCGCGTGAATGTTCTGTCAAATGGGACGATGTAGGTGAGATAGTCTTCAACAGCTTCTGGCAGTTTGTCTATACAGGAGACTATGACACTCCGGAACCGCTTCCACCCACTGGTGAGACTTCCGGCCGGGGGGACCATACATCAAATACTGATGAAAGATGTGCAGGAGCAGAAAGTGCAGTAACAAATGATGAATTAATTGCAAAATTTCAATTTGAACCCAAATCAGAGTTACCGGGTTTACCAGATCCTTCAGAATTCCCACCAGTAGAATCTGAAGCACAAGCAGTAGCAGAAGTAGCAGAAGCAGCAGAAGCAGCAGAAGAAGCATTAGCAGAAGCAGCAGCAGAAGCAGCAGAAGCAGCAGAAGAAGCATTAGCAGAAGCAGCAGCAGAAGCAGCAGAAGAAGCATTAGCAGAAGCAGCAGCAGAAGCAGCAGCAGAAGCAGCAGAAGCAGCAGAAGAGTCAAGGTCTGGGACTGAATCAACCGAGATGTCGGAGACGGTCTATACGTATTGGGTGCCTGCAAATGCGGGACCTTCACCAACAACAAGGCAGGGAGGTGTTCAACACTCGTTACTATGGGCCAGTTTTCTCCGTTCTTGGAAATGCCCGCGTGAGGTTATTGATATCGACAAATCAGTCAAAGACCAGACAAACGGCTTAGTGCACCACGCCAAAGTCTTTACGCTGGCCGACCGCTACGATGTTAAGAGACTCGCAGAAACCTCTCGCGGAAAGCTTTATGATGACTTAATAGACTTGGGGAGAAAGGGGATGGGTTTTGAAAATGTGGTAGAGCTCGTGCGATATACCTTCGAAGAACTAGTGCCGGATCAATTAAGAAATATGGTTATAGACTTTAGCGCTTGTGTGGTTGAGAGACTTTGGAGGGTTGAGGAATTTCAGGAGCTTCTGGAAAAGCATGGCAACTTTTCAAAAGCGCTTATAGGAAAGCTCTTAGATAGACTAGATGAGCGTCCTTCACGACTCTACTATCATTAGAGTTAAATCTATAAATAGGCTTTTGATACTTTGGGATTTATGTGAGAAGAGAAAGTGATGGATCAACTAGCCAAAGAAGGAAAACAAGCCCCGGCCAAGCCGTAGCAGCATTGGCTGAGGCATGGTGCCATGACATCCCCTCACATGTCTTGGCCTGATTCGGCAGAGTAGGCGGCCAACAAGCCTATAACATAGCTGCTTCATATCTATTAGAAGACCCATTGCCTATCGCTACTTGTCAATGATCTAGGTGTACGGTATGACCCTCGACTATACTGCTCAGGAGGCATAGCGACCAACCTCTGGTATCCTGGGAATCGTGGAGTGCTTAGAGCCCACTTTAACAAACTCAAGCCGGGATGAACAAGAAGCTTTAGTCCGGGAATCTTTCAAAAGACTGTCTCGTCGCTGAGATCTATCTGAAGCTTGAGGCCATAACACTGAGATCGACATTGTTGAAAAGGTCACTTGGCAATATCCTGGGGATACCCTTTTATATTGCTTGACAAAGCAGTCTCTCCTCGAGGACTTGTGGTATCAGTCAGTCCCTATGTACCATCTATAAATCTCTTTACGAGGAACTCCATACCATTGAGACATATATGCGCCGTTCTCTTTCCTGTAGTGCAGTGGGGAAATCTAAACTGCAATCGTAGTCGACAAGCAGGAAAGCAAGAATGTCCTATACATGGCTAGAAGTCAGGAATGCAACTTGATAGGGCTCTGAGTTTTGGTAATGTATCAAGATCTTGACTAGTGATTATAAAGCTAGACTCAACTGCCATGGCATATCTGGTGTGTATACGAACATGATCGCTACGGGATATGCCTATGCAAGTTGCATTAAGGCTACTACTCCATCATCCTTCGGTAGTTGATGCTTTTAAATAAGAGTGGAGGCCGTAGGAGATGCAATGGCGGCGAGAGCTGCGTTTCAGATGTCGAACTGATAACGGCTCATGTCATTGCTTCAAGGGAAAGTCTTGCTAAACACTTAAGGATAGCGTGCTGCTTGCAGTCGTGCAATTCAGCTATCACTAACTCATCTACAAACAATTCCATTCTCACCTTATTTTACCCCTTTCTCCTCCCACAGCAGTCCAACATCCATCACGCTCAACCCCCCGGATGCTCTGAGATGGGCTGTAGCTTTACCGTAGACGATTCATCCGAAGGGAAAGGCTTCATGTTTAGCTACAATCCTGTTTGGTCATATTAGTCTGGGCGGTATGATTCAGTAGTCACTGGCGCATGGCTCAGTGTGCTGATTCCCCAGCAGTGACGACTTGGAAACTCCTTACATAAATTGCATGTAATAGACAAGGCCATGCATAGTACTTGGTGTGTGAATCAGGCGTAAATAGACTATTGAACATAGAAGCATCAACCTTGGCCAGAAGATCGATTTCCAATGAGGCATGTTGACAGATATGGCAGGGTGTCTGGAGAAGACAGCGATAGTTATGTGGACGTCGTTCTTAATCCATTGTATACGGTCCAGTCCAAGCAACAATGCACAACTCTCTGAGCGTTATTGCATACCCTTATCAGTGATCAAACGAAGACAGAATCCCGCTCTAACGCAATTCGTTTTTGCGCCAGTTGAACCCTGGTAGACTGTGCTGCGCTCCATTAAATGGACTTGAATCGTATCATATCCTCTGTAGACATCTTAGTACCGCATTACCAAGAGTTTGAATGAGAATAAGTCATCTGGATGAATTTTCTTATCGCACAATTCAGCAAATGTTTGTGAGACAGTCATGCCGTAGCTATGAGATGGCTAAAGGACTGGGTTCTGTGTTTGCTCCATTGCGGTGGTATGCAGTCCAGCATATATCTCTCAGACGTCAGTGGAAATCGCCCCTAGAGAAACCAAGATAAAATTAGCCAGCGGATTATACGGAAGCATTCTCGTTGGAGGCTTAGGCACCAGTGAGGGCGATGAGTATATTGCCCATATGTGTTAATATGTGTCCTTTACCTTTGTGTTGGGGCTGAAGCCTCTTTTAAAACCCTCAACCTCCTCACAGCTCGTTGAAGGCACAAAGCGCGGAAATTCGAGATCCAGAGGTCAGCTCCGTGAGAATCTAAATCATATCTGTCTCAAGGTCACCGTTAGTCGAGCATATTGAGCCAGGATTTATGGCCTCCATTGTCTAAGTCGACAATAAGATGGTTTGGCTCGCAAAGCAGCATCAAGGGGTATCACCTGACTGGGTAGCTACCGAGGTACAATATGAACTGGAGCTTCGTGCAGCTGGCGTGCTGGACGAACAGGCAGGAATTCTCAGAAAGCTTAGTTTAGCTGACTTGACCATATTGTCTCACAAGAATATCTATTGAGCCAAAGGAGAGTGTTCATCAATCGTTCGTAGCTTTCGTCAATTCAAGGTGGCAGTCGAATTAAGCTTGCGTGCAGTGAAACGCACTATCAAACAGCCCGTGAGTCATCACATCAGCCTCTATGTTGGGCGGTTGCAAAGCCTATTCTCATACTAACCTTTCAATTCTTTCCTCCTACATCTTCAATCCCTCCTTCGCCAATCTCGCGGTCCCTTCGCACAACGACACCGTGGCCTCTGATGCTGTGTGTCGCGCCAGCTAGCTGCTGATTGAACCTTTACTGATATTGGATACCTGTAGCAAGTTTGGCAACGAAAGAACATGCCATGCGTTCAACGAACCGTCTCTAAGCCGTATTGATAAGATCTCTCTCTGCTGAAGCCGAGCTTGGTCCACTCTGCGTTTGCATCTCTATATCCTCCTCGAGAGATGTTGATGATCGCCTAGTCCATGATTTCTGCGCACGCCTTGCCTTGGCTTCTTCGAACCTAGCACGCTCTCTTTCCCTCTCTGCATTGATGACTTCATCCCGACGCTGTCGTTCTGACTCATTTAATCCTACCAACCCAGTTAGCAAACCATGGTTTTGTCTTCAGTATCGTTTATTCTTGATACTTACTTCCGCCTGCAGCAATTTGTATTCTTCTGGTAAGGCCCGTAGCTTGCTGAAGAAATTTTCGTGCTCCTAAAACCACGTCGCAGGGACAATTTGGGACCACTAAAAACACATGACTCTTCATCCCCTTGTTCGGCTCTCGTGACGACTGAAGCTTTATACGATATCTTGGAGTAAACTGAGTTCCGTCAAATCCAGTGACTGGTTCCTATTCATTCTCCGGGATGGGAAGAAAGGATTGTTTCGTTAGCCTCAGTACATCCAACAAAAAGCTTTCAGAAACATGATCAATGCTTGCGCCAGTGTCTAGCTTAAGGATTGCTGGTACAGCTCTGCGGTCGCGGGGCAGATATGGATAATCTGACAGATTCTGCGCTTGTATGTATGCAATAACAAAAAAGTCGTCTCCCTGGAGGTCAACTAGATCCTTTGCCGATGGAGCATCTGCAAATTCCTGGTCTAGTCGAGACATAGCCGCTCTAGCAGATAACAGTCAGCACTGCGTAAAGGTAAGGTGGAACAGACGAGTTCTTACGTCATGTTTCGCAACTGGGTATGCATCCTGATACTGTGGTCCTTGAGATTAGTTAACTGAAATGAACTAGTATATAAACTTACTCGGCACAAAGATCTCTAAAGCTAAAAACCGACCCTCTATAGAGTCTAAGAACTTTCTCCCATTCCTCTTTTTGCCATACCAGCTTAGTCTTTTCGGCCATTGTCAGACTTGGAATCTGATAGCCGTCACTAAAGCCATTGAACGAAAGGTTGTTGTTTACCATATCGTGGTGGGTCTGGCAAAGCTGGCGCGCCTTTTGGATCGAGATGGGAGGCTCATCGCCCATATGAGCAATAACTTCCTCGTTTTCTCTGAACATGTTGTCGAGTAATTCAACCTCTTGCATATGAAGTATCAACTCAAAATGAATAGCTCGGACTCTTTCCGTCCATTTCATAAAAATCCAAGTAAGAATTGCCTCAAGAATGCAGGCAACTAAGATAATAGCAGTCCTGAACAATGAGCTCACAGAAATAGAGGACGACATGCCTTTGTTTTTTTAGGTTGAGAGCTGGGAATAATAGCAGTTGTGAGGGGTAGGGAGTGAAACGATGAGGATGAAAGTGAGACAAAAGTGTCAAAGAGCCACCAAGGCATTATATTCCTTGAACAGAGCCATAATTAGCGACCTTCCTTGACAAGGATACCTCTGCGTATTTGCACCGCATGGAGGAATTAATACTTGATGATTGGTCCACGTGTTGGCAAGGCATTTTCATGTCGCTTATTGTGGCGAATACCCGTCCATCCTGGTTGGTTCACAACAGCGGCGAGCCAAGAGAGTAGCGCCAATGTCTGCCTAACAAGGATTGTACAGAGTCACACTAACGAACAACAGTGAACAATGCTACATAAGCGCTGACAACCCGCTTGACTGAAAAGCTGCGTGAAATCATCTCCTGGGCATTATCGCTCATTTGAATACTGTCCCTACACAACCACTACATCCAGTTATCAACGACAAAATGAGTCACCAGCCCCCGTCGATGTATGTGCGGCTGGCACGTATGATGAAAAGTGACAAGAATCTGGCCATCTTTCGTCGTTTCGACGATGCAAATATTATATGCTTGCTCTCACTGCAGGCAGAGATCCTCCAGCTGCAGAGTGATTTTCACTTGGAAAACTCCCTTGATGAGATAGGAACAGAAGAAGAGCGGAAGAATGGAGAAAGCTTCTATAATAGCCAACAGAATAACAGTGACCAGCATCAGAAATTATGTCAATTGAGCGAAAAGCTAATACGGTATAGTATGTCATGGAGTCTATTTACACACATAGCACCACTAATAACCGTCGCTAGATAAATTCCTGGCGCAATGTATGTCTTGGTACCTTGTATGCCTTCGCTTACTAACATTCTTCCCAGATTCCGCAATCAGTCAACTGCCGAGCCCTAAAAAGTCTCAGTTACGGAGTTTGAGAAATTGGTTAGCTATGGATAAGGGAGGGAAGAACTTCCAAAGAGGAGCAGAGACGAATACCTGGATTGGAGATGGATTGGATGATCCTGGTCTCTATATTACCTTGCAATCCGCAGCTGAGGACGACGATTGGTTCACGAGGGGTTTCATGAGATTTATAGCCGGGCCATTCCATCTTGCATTTGGCCAGAGGATGAAGATGGGCCAGGTTATCGATGAAGAAAGTGGCTATGTCACCTACCAAGATGCTCGCATAATTCGGCTCACCAGCATCATTGTTACCGTGATAGCTGCTATCTTGCCTCCTCTTACTATCTTGGTACTCAATGGACGCCCAACAACTAACCAGAGGATTGGTTTCACGGTTTTGTTTACGGCGATCTTTGCCGGTATCCTGGCGTATTTCAGCAAAGCAAAAAGAGTGGAAATACTTGTAGCAACTGCAACGTAAGTCAAATGATTTGTTCGAAAATGCTTACGGGTATACTGACTCCATATCTGCAGATTTGCCGCCGTGGAGGTCGTTTTTATTGGTAGTGCTTTGTCTGGTACGGAACAAGCTCAGATCACAGGGAATCTTACACTCATCCAAGCGATGAATGGGTCTGGAATTATCACTGCCAATTTGACAGCGACTTAGTCACGGTGATTTAATTTACTGTAATGCAAACAGCTTAACTTGAGACATTCCTATACTAGTCATTCCTATATCATTATTGTATTGAAAAGCTATAAGATAGCGCAATTTAACCTAGTCCTACACTCTAAAGTGGGTGAACATGAGAGGAGCCGACGGCACAGTCTTTGCTTAGAGAGCCGTAAGTGACTGACCCCAAGGGAGGTAGAAGTAAATATCGGACTGGCTGACACATACGACAGCTCCAAATGCTGTGCGCTGCCGTTGATACCAGCATCCTGAAACCTACAGCCGGTGTATTGAGGCAAGTTCTGCTGCCCTCACTGACCCTGCATCTCACTACCCAGCCGGACTACATTATTGGTGCATCCGGACTAGCCTGTGTATCTGTCAACCAGATCCACGCCATCAAAGCGTTGTAAGCATCCAAGGACGAGGACTTCAATGCACCTCAACTGGTAAGCCTGCCTTTCTAGCATAAGTATTCCAATAGCTTCATTGCCTCTGTAATAAGCTTTAGGCCAGACTTGGATTCTATCTCTGTAACCATACCATAACTCCAAGGAAGAAACCTACCGCTTACTATATATCTTAGCCTAAATCTCTAAAAGGCATATAGCCTAAATAACTAAGTTTTATCTATTAATTTAAACTCTTAGCTAAAAGTCTTTACTATAAATAATATATTTAGTTAATAATTAAAATATTATATT